>PVKP010011569.1:0-60979 GCA_004027715.1 Plecturocebus donacophilus | reverse complement strand
TTCTTTCTTTCTTTCTTTCTTTCTTTCTTTCTTTCTTTCTTTCTTTCTTCCTTCCTTCCTTCCTTCCTTCCTTCCTTCCTTCCTTCCTTCCTTCTTTTTCTTTCTTTCCTTCTTTCTTTTCTTTCTTTCTTTCTTTTTCTTTCTTTCCTTCTTTCTTTCGTCTTCTTTCTTTTTTCTTTTTTCTTTCTTTCTTCTTTCTCTTTCTTTCTTTCTCTCTTTTTTGAGATGGAGTTGTGCTCTATTGCCCAGGCTGGAGTGCAGTGGCATGATCTTGGCTCACCACAACCTCTGCCTTCTGGGTTCAAGCCATTCTCCTGCCTCAGCTTCCCAAGTAGCTGGGATTACAGGCATATGCCACCATGCCTGGCTAATTTTTGTATTTTTAGTAGAGATGGGATTTCACCATGTTGGGCAGGCTGGTCTTGAACTCCCAGCCTCATGTAATCCACCTTCCTTGGCCTCCTAATGTGCTGGGATTACAGGTGTGAGCCACCACAACCGGCCTCTGGATATTTTCTCAGAGGAAAAGGATGCCTTCTTGGACTCAAATACGAACGAACAGGCAAGCAAAGATTCCTCTTAGAGAGTAATTTAGCATTCTCTAGGTCAGGGACATAAGGCGCTACTTCATAAAGCATAGACTAAGAAATTTCAAAGGAAAAGATGCTAGAAAATTAAAGGTATTTTATTTTTTCTCATTACAAAAGTAACTAGTCATTGGAAAAAATATCATTTGCAAGCTCGCTGTCATTAAGATTTTGGTGTTCTTCCTGGTTTCATCGTGGCTTCAAGAGAGGCCATTTTAACTGGGCTTTGAAAGATGGGTTAGAGTTTGCCAGAAAAATCAAAGATGAAAAGGCCTTCCAGAAAGAAGAAATGGCATGCACACAGGCCCAGGGATGCGAACGTGCAGGGCCACGGTTTGGAAAAGCTTACAGGAAAAGGACAGAAGGGCCAGAGAAAGGATAGTGACTTTGACAGGCTGGTAGGGATGTGGTCATGGAGGACCTCAAATCATAAACCAAGGAGCCAGAGCCAGGAGTTTATCTCGGGGGCAACAAGAGACCACAGGGCTTGCGGAGAGCATGTGAGTGTTCCGGTGCTGTGGAGGAGAGGCCCGAAGGGGGAAGTCTGGGAGCAGGAGCCTGTGGAGGCTCTGGTCCAAGAGGGAGAGAAAATGGTCTGAAATAGGATGGTGATCATGGAAGGCACAGATGTTCACCTCAAGGGGTGACAAAGCAAACCAAACCAGAGGTGCCTTTCGATTTTGGTTCTCGCAGTGATATCCTGTTGGGAAAATGGCCCTGTGGCTAGAGTGAGAATTGGTACCACCTTAATGACAGACAGTTCATTTACTAGCTGTGTTGTTTGAAGCAAGAACCCAGCCTCTCCAGGCCTTAATGCTATTGCATGAAAATGAAGGTAATAATAAAATCCATCTTACAGGATTGTGGGAAGGACTAAATAAGATAATGAATATAATGTTCTTATAATGCCTGGCACATCAACGTAAATGCTAAATACAGTTAGCAAGATGATTGTCATCATCATTATCACTAAAAATGTACATGCTCAGGCAGGGCGCAGTGGCTCATACCTGTAATCTCAGCACTTTCGGAGGCCGAGGTGGGTGGATCACCTGAGGTCAGGAGTTCAAGAGCAGCCTGACCAACAAGGCGAAACCCCGTATCCACTAAAAATACGAAAATTAACTGGGAGTGGTGGCAGGCGCCTGTAGTTCCAGCTACTTGGGAGGCTGAGACAGGAGAATTGCTTGAACCCGGGAGGCAGAGGTTGCGGTGAGCCGAGATTATGCCACTGCATTCCAACCTGGGCAACAGAGCAAGGCTCTGTCTCAAAAAAAAAAAAAGTACATGCTCATATCCTATGACCTAGCTAATCTCACTTCTAGGAACCTCTTTTACAGAAACAATAGCACAAGAGTATAAAGTTATGCACAACGATACTCACAACAGCATTTTGTGCTGTGTATTAGCAAAATGGTGGAAATAACTTAAATGTTCATGAATGATACATAAATTATGGGAGTTAGTGTATTGGAATTCTATGAACCACTTAAGAATGAGGAAGATTAATATATTTTTGTCTTGAAAAAAGTTTATGGCGTATTTTTTAAGGAGAAAAAATAAAGTTGTATAGTTTGTATAATAGGATTTAATTTTTATAGATAATTCAAAAGCAAAAACACTTGTAGATGAGCATAATGTTTGTATGAGCCTATACTAGGTCTGGACAAACACACAGGAAGTTTTATCCAGCAGGAGATGGTGGCTTGCCGGGTTGAGATATACTTCTGTGTTATCTTGTTCTTATGATAATGTTTTATTTTTATTTTTTATTTTATTTTTAATTTTTAGAGACAGGGTCTGTGTCTGTCACCCCGGCTGGAGTGCAGTGGCACAATCATAGCTCACTATAGCCTCAAACTCCTTGGCTCAAGTGATCCTCCTGCCCCAGCGTCCCAAGTAGCTGGGACTGTCGGTGCGTATCACCACGCCTGGCTAATTTTTAATTTTTTTGTAGAGACAGGGTCTTGCTATGCCCCATCTCGAACTCCTATGCTTAAGCCATCCTCCTGCCTGAGCCTTCCAAAGTACTAGGATGTGAACAACTGCATGTGGCCTATTATTTTTATAGTAAAGAAAAAGAGAGTTTTTTTTTTAAGGTCAGAGAGGTTGAGGTGTGAAGGAGGGCCCGGGAAAGAAGAGGAGTTTGAGATGGAGCTAGGATGGGAGCAGGGATGGGAATGAATGGAGGAGGCAGGTGCACGCTGGAATAGATCACGCTGCAAGGCTCCAGACACATCATCTTTCAAATTGCAGACTCCATTGATACTGGAGCCTTTGCTGAGCCATGTTCCAGCAGCAGATGAATTACTGTGTGGGGACATCTGCTGCTTGCATTCAGCCTCACTGAGGTTCCTTCTCCCGAATGGAGTCTTGCTTGTGGTTACCTTGGGATCAGAGGCTGGCCTGCGCATCCCTCTGATGAAAGGCAAGCTGAGGGGGACACCGGGGCAGATGTTGCTGTACTGACCAGGAGACCCAAGAGCCAGATGCGCAGGCTCAGTTCTGCCTCTGCTGTGTATTAACTGGCTGATTTTGGGCAAGTTACCTAAATGCTCTATGCCATCCTTTCATCTGTGTAGTGGGGGATAACTAGATGTTTCACAGAGTTGTTGTGAGATTAAACGAGGTGTTGTCTGAGGCAAAATAACTGTTCAATGAATGTTAGCCACCACTATCTGTAAATTGGGGATCACTGGATTTAAATGAGATAATAAATGTCAATATTCTTAGCTCAGTCAATATTCTTAGCTTAGTTCAGTATAATGTATTTAAAAACATCACCCGTCACATCCAAGGTTATTAAAGAACATCAAAGCGCAATTCTGTCTGTAGAACAGCAGCTCTCAATCCTTACTGCACCTCAGACTGGCCTGGGGAGCTCAAAATTCCAATTCCCAGCCCTCCCCTGGGTACTGAGCTGCAATTGGTTAGGATGGGCCCTGAGCCATAGGAACTTTGAAACCCTTGGCAGGTGATTTTGGAATAAAGCCAGGGATGAGAAGCCTTGCTCTACACCAAAATGGGCATGTCCTGTCCATGCTCAGCTAACTTTTAAGGTTGGCGTCTGCCATCGCTGCCTGTCTCTGCACCCTCTCTCTCCAAAACTGCCTCTTGCCCACTCACCACTCTCAGTTGCTGTGGTCGCCCCCATCTGCCCCCTCTTCTTACTCTTTCTGCTTTTTATTGTGAGGCTCAACTTAGCTGCTCAGGATTCCTTTGTTAATTCCCCATGACCCAGACTTTGCCTTGCAAAGGAATGCAGGTAGCTGAGGTTCCCAGGAAAGCTGAATACAGCCTCAACTTCTCTCTCAGTTACGGTATCCTCTTCCTCCTCATCAGATCTTGATCATCACTGGACTTCCTGTGGTGACTCACCCCTCAGTGAGGGAACCAGGTTAAAGGAAAATGTTCTTCTCAGTTTCTGTCCTCCCCACATGCATCTGTACCTGCACCCATGTGTCCTACCCAGCACTCAACCCTTGTCTCCCTCACCTGATGTTGCTGCATTCCAGAAATGGGTTCCAGAATCCCCCCTCCTACACTATGGATGGAAATTATTATTCAGAGTTTGTATCATAAGATTGAGTCTTTTTGCATGCAATGGAGTTGGCATTTTCTTCTCTATTTTTAATGTTTTTTTAAAAATTGTTCTCTCAGCTACCATCTTTCCTGGAGATAGTATTTTTATAATCAGAGTAAGATGCATTTTTAGAGACGTTTTTATTATTAATGGGAATAAGAGGGCAGAACTTGTTCTTGATTGCAATCAAACATAATGAAAATGATTTCCTGGCCCCTGGAAACCAGCTGAGATGACTCCCCTGGGCTACTAATTTTTGCCAGGCTGACACTGTGGCCATGCTGGAAACGGTCTGCTTATCTGTCCTTTCCATCTGAATGTTATTGCAGAGAAATAAAAGGACAAGGGAATGCAAGTCACACGTATTGGGCATTGACTCAGGGTTCTCTGTTTGCCCCTTTTAATCTTCACTAAAAGACTGTAAGGTAGCTTTTATTGTACCCATTGTACAGATGAGAAAACAGAGGGCCAGAGAAGGCAAGTAGATTGTCTCATATCACAGAAAGAGTCAGTGGCAGAGCTCCTTCCCTGCACAAAACCCTTCTGAAGGAGCCCCAGCTGTTAGGATGAAATCCATGCTGCTTCTGTGGGCACCGCAGGGCCCTCCTGACTTGGCATCCTGGTGGCATCTTCCTGCACACTACACTCAGCCACACTTTCCCTGGTCTCCAGGTCTTTATACGCACTGTCTCCCTTACCTAGAAGCCCTGGTTTTCTTTCTGTCATTTTCTTCTCCCAGTGAAGAAGTCCTGCTCATCCTTCTGGTGTGGCTGAGGTTTCATCCTCTAAGGCCCTTCCCATTCCCTGCTCCCTTCCCACCACCAAGGTTCAGGGCTCAGCCTCCCTGCTCCTGCAGCACCTGGTGTTATTGACTTGTCTCACAGTGCTGACGGCGCTGAGGGCAAGGACGGGGGCTGGTCCACCCTGGCTTTGTGTCCCCCATCACACCCCCAACCAGGTGCCCAGTACAATGTACCCCAAAGAAATGCATCCGGAATGGATGAATCCATTCCTGTCTGTGGGACGCCAAGCCACGGCATCTTTCCAGCTTGCCGCAGCTGGAGAGACCACGTCTTTCTCGTAGCTTCCTCCATCTCTTTCCTGACTTCGCCTGGGAAATCCAGAGATGCACGTCCGCGGGCGGCAGTCGGTTGCCCTGGGCCACCTGCCGGCAGCTGCGGGGAGCGCCCGGCTCCGGCCGCGCGATCTTGCAGGCAATGCTGCGCCCTGGCGTCGCCTCTCAGCGCTGCGGCGCTCTCCTGGCTCGGAAATCAGAGCCTGGTTCAGGCCTGACAAGGCTCCTGGGGTCCAAGTTGTTTCCATCTTTTCCAGTAAGGAAGTGGAATCCAGGGGAGGGTCCATGATTGGCCCAGTATCCCCAGGGCTTTCGAGCGCGGGGAGCTGAGAGTTGGCCACAGGGCCGCCAGCATGGGAGCCTGTGGTCCGATCACCGCCCACCCTGCGAGGAGTCCTGAAGGTTTGGGTGTTACTTCAAGCTATGACATTTCTCAAAGGCCTGAACTCGATGGTTTTCTGAGTATGACTACAGGTGCATTCCAGAAAATTTGGGAATCAGAAAAGCGTAAATAAAATAAAGATTACCTGCAAACTCAGAGACACTAACTGTTAACCATTTTGGTGTATATTCTTCTTTCATGTATTTTATGTGTATCAATGTATTTATTATTACAAAATTGAGATTAGCAGGTATATAGAATTTTTAAAATAGCATTTAATATACCCTGAGTTCAGAAGCAGAAAAAAAATCTGAAAAGCATAAAGAAGAAAATTTAAAAATGACTTTTGATTTCATCACAAAGACTTCTTCCCCAGTTTAGTTTATATTTGTGAGTCAACTACTGTATATCTATGTATCTACTTAGAAGGAATGCAAGTCAGAAATTTAAAAAATTCCCAAGTGAAACATTTATTTTTATATGTTGGATTACCCCATAGTAGTACACACTTAGTATCGTTTTCTGCCCGAAAATTTCTCACCATCTTCGGAAAATATCCTCCAACCTTCCCTTCCTCCAAATCCACTCAACAGTTTCCATTCATGTGGCTTCCATGGGAATAGCCATGATCTTCTGTGAACATGAGTGTATACGTCTGTGGGGTTAGGTTTTAGGAGTGAAATTGCTTAAAAGAGTACGCTTTTATGCCTTTTGACAGATACTGCCAAAGTCTTGTAGAGATATTGTAGCAATTTGTACTCTTATCAGCCGTCATGAGAGTACCTGTTTCCCAACAGGGTCACCAGCAAAATGTTGTCAGCTCCTTGTCCCAGGGATCACACACCCATCTTAAGTTTAGCTAAAATGTATTGGATGTGATGTGCACTGTGCTAGGTACCAGGTTAAGTGCTGCCTATCTGCTAATACTCACTGCATCCTCACGATAACTCAGTGAGGGAAGTAGTATTATCTTCATTTTACAGATGAGAAAACTGAGGTTTACAGAGGTTAGCCTACCTCAATTTGAAGAACTGAGCTGATTCCAAGCCTGGGAGGTCCAACTCCAAACATTCATCCTCCTAACAAGTGGTTCTCAAGTTTGAAGGTCCATCAGAATCATTCAGAAGGCTTGTTAAAAGTTAGCTGGGCCCCAGCTAGAGTTTCCGATTTGGTAAGTCTGAGCTAAGCCTGAGAATGGGAATTTCTAAGGTCCCAGTGATGCTGATACTGTGGTCCAGGGACCACACTTTGAGAAGCGTTGCTCTCGTGACTCTAATATGAGGCCCCACCTGGGAATGACCTTTGACCTGGGCTGGGTGCTCCTTGGAACTCTACATGTTCAACATATCTTGTATGTGTGTATGAAATGTTAATAGAACCTTTCACGGTCTTTTGAATTTCCCAGGAAAGGTTTGTGGCAAATGATTTCACTTCTTCAAGACTTTCCCCGCCTTTTCAATGGAGATGATGCTCAGAGGAACCCTTGGTGGAATTACAAGAAAGAATGTACGTAAAGAACACTTTGGAGATTGTGAAATGTTGTTCGAAAGCTGGTTATAATTATTCCTGTTGATGGAGAAGCTATGAGAATTTGGAAGGTATAGATTAAGATTGTGGTTCCGGGCCGGGCGTGGTGGCTCATGCCTGTAATCTCAGCATTTTGGGAAGCTGAGGCAGGTGGATCATGAGGTAAGGAAATTGAGACCATTCTGGCCAACATGATGAAACCCCGTCTCTACTAAAAATACAAAAAATGAGCCAGCATGATGGCATGCGCCTGTAGTCCCAGCTACTAGGGAGACTGAGGTAGGAGAGTCGCTTGAACCCGGGAGCAGGTTGTAGTCAGCTAAGATTGTGCCACTGCATACAAGACTGGGTGACAAGAGCAAAACTCTGTCTCAAAAAAAAAAAAAAAAGAAGATCGTGGTTCTGCCATGGCTTGACACTGGGCAAGTCAGTCCACTTCCCTGAGTATCAAATTCTTTTCTTTAAAAGTGGGAATATTACAGGTTCCGTGAGGATTAAACAAGCCGTATGTGTATCAGCCTTGGTTTGCTTCTGTTCCAGAAATTCGGAGGCACTGTGTCCTCCGTGAGGAAAGGGCTCATTTCGGAACAATGGTTATAATGTGGTTGCTCACAGTCGCTTCCCCTCTAGCTCTCTTCTCAAGAAAATCTTGTATTCCCTGCTCTTTCCACATGCTGGTGATGACCTCTTTGTAACATAAAATGGATTCTTTTCCACATTTGGATAGCAGGTGAGGACACTTTGCAGATTCCTAGAAGCAGCCCAGGTTGAAGCCAATGACCAAATGGCCCCTGGGCTGGTGTCAGTTGTTCTATGTGCTGGGGATATGGCAGCGGACAAAACAGGAATCCAAATCCTTGCCCTCATAAGCTTGTTACTGTGCCCCCAAGTATGTCAACGATAACCCCTTCACCTTCCCATGGTTTCTTGGAATCTGGTGAGGGCCAAATACTCGAATTGATAGAAAATCACAAGTTGTCCTCAAATTGACCCAATGAAGCTCGCTGACCCCTGGGAACACCAAGAATGTGGCTTTAGCTAGAACTTCTCAAGCTGTGATGTGTACAGAGACCACCGGGGCTCTCGGTATCTGTCAGATCCTGGCTCAGCAGGTCTGGGGTCTGGCCCAAGAATCTGCGTTTCTAATAAACTTGGATATTTCTGGTCTGCAGACCACATTTTGATCATTTAGGGTTTAAGTGATGCCTTATTATCATCCCACCAAATGTAATCTTATTTTCCTACTGCTTTTAGTAAAACTCTGAATACACAGAAAAAAAGCCCTAATTTCATTAGCAGATTGCAGTTGTCTACATTTTTGGACAAGGCTGTAGGTGTGGGTGTCAAATCTGCTTTTCAAGTGACCAGAAGGAACATGGAACATGCACTTCACTAAAGCAAGCCCGTTTTTTCATTTGTGAGTGGGTCTTCCTAATTCTCTCTCATTTATGTAAAACCTGAATTGCTGGACTTTTTTTTTTTTTTTTTTTTTGAGATGGAGTCTTGCTCTGTAGCCAGGCTGGAGGGCAGTGGTGCAATCTTGGCTCACTGCAACCTCCTTCTCCCAGGTTCAAGCGATTCTCCTGCCTCAGCCTCCCAAGTAGCTGGGACTATAGGTGCCCACCACTACACCCAGCTAATTTTTGTATTTTTAGTAGAGACGGGGTTTCACTATTTGGCCAGGATGGTCTCGATCTCTTGACCTTGTGATCTGCCTTCTCAGCTTCCCAAAGTGCTGGGATTACAGGTGTGAGCCACTCTGCTCGGTCAATTGTTGGACATTTTAAAGGGATGGATTTAAAGTCTCCGCCTGACCATTTTAATCTGATATTTTTAGTTAAATTGTGGGCTATGTCTGGCAAAGTTGACAGGATTCTCAAATCTTACCTTTAGCAATGATACACTGGCATTTTGAATGCACACCCACTGTCGCTAGAGCAAATATACAAGAGGCAACCATTCACTGAATGTTTGCTAAGTGCCAGGCAATATCGTAACTACTGTGCAGGGATTAACTCATTTAATCTTTATAACAACTCTATGATTCAGTGATTTCTCCAAACAGTCAAAACAAAAAACACAAAACTGAAGGTCACAGAGAATGTCATTGGCCCAAATGCATATCTTTTAAAAATTGGTGCAATGAAGATTGGATCTGCTCTGTCTGACTTCTAGACCCACGCGCTTATTTAAATAATTTTAATGACAACAGAGTTACAGTAGCAAAACAAATGCAGAAACATGGCCAAGGAAGTTAAAATGCTCAGTTCTGTAGCAAGTCTTTTATTAAGGCACTCCTCAATCTTGGGCTAATTTAGACTTTCTCTGTTAACTACGATAAATGCCAGTTTTAGGTTAGAATCAGATCAATAATATAAAAGCACTTTTATATCACTGTTGTGTGTAGTGATGTTAGCCATCAGGGTCTAAAGCCAAAATCCATCCCTCACACCCGTAATCAGTATTCCTGGAATCATAGTGTTGTAGAGTTAGGGGAGTGGGTGTACCTCTACGTATATAAGGCTCAAAAAGGTGCAAGACTGGTAGCCCAAAATAGAAATATATTTCCTGTTAAAGGGATAATACAAAAATATCTTTTCATTAGGAGTTACTGATGGTACTGTAGGTATTAAGTTTGAATGAAAAGCACCATCGACTGTAACATACAAACTGCTTTATCCTTTATGTACAAATAAAAGAGAGAATTTATTTTCATTCTGAGTTTATTTAACATTTCATCCAGTTGAACTGAAATAATACATGGCCTCCAACACTGGCAAGACACTGTGCTAATACTGAAATAAAAACTGCCAGTCAGTAAACACTTACAATCATAATCCTTTATATCATGTTAATAGAAATACTAATAACTACTTAGCTTTACTGCACTTCATGTGGATTTTTTCCTCCAGAAAAGGTATTTCTACAAGACTGGCAAGGTTTGCCAATCTTGGTTTATTTGTTCTTTTTTTATAAACCATGATCAACATATACAGTTGATAGCTTTATATAAAAGCATTAAGAGTCTGAAGCATCGAAAAACAATGTTTAAAAAGACGCAGCTCCATGTCCATCATCCCTTTTATTTTAAAATCTTTTTTTTTTTTGAGACAGTTTCACTCTTGTCACCCAGGCTGGCGTGCAATGGCGCAATCTCAGCTCACTGCAACCTCTGCTTCCTGGGTTCAAGGGAGTCTCTTGCCTCCATCTCCTGAGTAGCCTCAGTCTCCTGAGTAGCTGGGATTACAGGCATGCACCACCATGGTTGGTTAATTTTTTGTATTTTTAGTAGAGATGGGGTTTCTCCATGTTGGTCAGGCTGGTCTCGAACTCCTGACCTCAGGTGATCCACCTGCCTCAGCCTTCCAAAGTGTTGGAATTACAGGTGTGAGCCACTGAGCCCAGCCATCCCTTTTATAACCTTTAACACACAGAACTGGAGTGTGTAAAAGTTTGGTTAGTTTGTCAGTCTTCTAACCAGTCATTAGCTCTTCACTGGAAGTTAGCATTCTGAAATGGAGCTACAGATTACCAGGCAGGGATGACTCTGAGAGGAGCAGGACACCCGGGCAGGCAGCGAGTACCTTAGCTTCTTAAGAAAAGAGCCCCTTCAGCCTCTCATGGAGATCTGCCCTGAATTTCAGGCTTTTACCACTTTTTAAAGAGATGCGTCGAGGACAACAGAATCTGTCCGAGGCCAGAATGTCACAGGGAAGCCATTTTGCTTCAAAGGGTTTAAGACAGAAAATCTAAATGAGAAGATTCTGGCAGCATCAAGGAAGGCTCCGAGTAGCCCAAAGCTTCAGATCTATTAATCCTTTCAGAGAAAAGAGAAACACAGACACAAGGCATGCCATTTTTTCTTTATGAGGAAATTCAATCTGGTCACATTGTCAGAAAAAAAATCTGTCAAAACTAAATAATTTTAATATCTTTTCACTTACAATCTCTGAATACAATGATCTACACTTCATGAAACGTCACCCCTCAATGTTTGTGGATGAGTCGTTCCAGGACCACTCTCTGATACCAGTATCTGTGGATGCTCAAGTTCCTGATATAAAATGGTGCAGTATTTGCATATAATCTAGGCACATCCTCCTGTATACTTTAAATCATCTCTAGATTACTTCTAACACCTAATACAATGCAAGCACTATGTCAATACTTGTTACACTGTATTGGTTTTTAAATTTGTATTATTTTTCATTGTTACGTATATTTTGTATCTTTTTAAAAAATATTTTCCATACAAACTTGGTTGAATTCACAGATGTGGAGCTCACGGATACAGAGGATCGACTATATGACATTGAACATCAAAACGGACTTGAAACATAATCTGTCATATTAAATATATTATCTGTGGAATCACTACAAATGATGTAAACAGTGGTACATGTTTTCATTATTTTCAAATGAGGTGGAATGTAACATACAATATTCAAGTAAAATTCACCGTGACTGATTCATACATACATTATCACTGTATCTTTCTGAAAGTCAAAGAGATCTATAAGGATGACAAGAAAAGACAGGTAGGTAGCTGGAACTGTGGTCTCACTTCTTACAGAAAAAACAAACTACATTCAGCCCACTCATACAGCATTGGTATTGAATATAGTTCCAAAACTTGACATTTGTACATTTCAGTTATTTGATGTAAATAATTGAATACAAAGTCAATAACTGCAAGGTAAGATTAACATCTTTATAAGAATATAAAACAATAAATTAAAAGTCAACCAAGGAAATCTACTCATAATCTGAATATATATAATATCCAGCAGGGGAGGCATGTTGCACTGGTCTGTAACTGACTTTTGGAAGGGATGCGAAGGAGCTTTTACCCTACAAATCCAAAAACTTCATCACTGACATTGGGCCAGCAAAGTCCCCAAACTAGAAGCAAACTGCCTTTAATATTTTGGGGCCAGTTTTTACAGGTTAGCCCAGAGCTTTTGTATTTTCCCAGTTCACTGCTGAGATCTCTCCTTGATTTGCAATGGAAGTGAGACGAAAATTCAGTATTTTAAACAGATTCTGTTTTCACTGATTGATAATCAACAGAACATTTACTGACCATATACTGAGCACCTATTCTATGTCTACCGGTGCTTTTTTAAAACCCCAGGTGAGGGCTGGGATATTGTCTTTGAAAAACAATGACTACAAAAGCTCTAGGAAGGTATATCTATAAATCTTAACATGATTCAATGTAAGGGAGTCAACAGGTGTCAGACGCTTGGCCCACACCAAGTGCTCTGTTAAAGTAGCAGCTTTATTCTAAAAGGCTAATGTGGGTCTTTGAAAGGTTTTTGTAACTAGGAGAACCCAGGTTAAATAGGATTTTTCTCACCAGCATAGCTACCCCAGCTTTGCGATGGCAGAATGAGCTGCAGAGGTTTCCTTCCCTCCTTTACAATCCCTTATTAAAGTACACACGTCGCAATTCAGGATGGCTCTCTTGGATCTTAGCTTGCAGCTCGGCCTCCAAGCTTGTCACAGACATGGAACTGGGATAAGGGAGAAATGACAGGTTATTACATAGAGAGAGGTGAGAATCAGAACCTAGAAAGAGCAGGAAGAAGGCACAGGTGTGGAGAGCCCAGGACTGGTATAGTGGGTCTTGTTCCAGAAATGCTTCATGCGGCTAGAAAACGAGATCACGTTCCTTTCAGAAAACTGTCACTCATAATGAAAGAAATGCATCTTAAGACCCCAACACCCAACGCTTTTTACCTCTCATATTTTTAAAAGCTGAAATCTCTTATTGCTGGCAAGAGTGTACGGTGATGACATTCTGAGACTCTGCTGGTGTTAGGAAAACCATTTGTGGCCATGCCACTTCCCAAGAAAAACAGTATCCATCATTTGCAATGTTCACCATTGATAAAAAAGATACGCACTCAGTAAAATGTATAACACTAAAAATTTGCCTACATTAATGTGCTTTTGTTTACTGTATAATACATGCTTATTAAAAAACTTTTAGAAAATACTTAAATGTACAAAAAAAAAAAACCCAAAACATTTATAGTCCCACTGAAAGATAACTATTGTTAGTCTTTAAGTGCTTAAAAATATATTTGAAGGTATTATGGGTTTATATATATTAAAGCTTATTCTTGAAGAGAAATGCATACTCATTAAGTAAATCATAAAGAAAAACTGTCCAGAATACCCACTACCAGAAAAACTGCTAATATTTTGATATGTAATTAGTTTTAAGAAAATTATCTGGGGCTGGGTGCAGTGGCTCACACCTGTCATCTCAGAGCTTTGTGAGGCTGAAGCAGGAGGATTTCCTGAGGCCAGGAGTTTGAGACCAGCCTGGGCAACACAGTGAGATCCAAATTTTGTATCTATAAGAATAAAAAATAGGACAGGTATGGTGGTGTATGCCTGTGGCTCCAGATACTTGGAAGGCTGAGGCAGGAGAACTGCTTGAGCCCAGGAGTTCAAGGCTGTAGTGAGCTCACTGCACTCCAGCCCGAGCAACAGAGTGAGATCCTGTCTCTAAAAAACGATTACAAAATTGATACTTAATATAGTCGACATGTGATAAGACTGTAAGGTTAAAAAAGTCAGAATATGAGTTTATATTAAAAATGTGCAAAGCAAATTTAAAAAATTACAAATATAGAAAAAGGGTAGGAAAAAATCCCACGATGACTATTTTTTATGTAGTGGGCCTTTTAGTAATTTTAAATGATGATGATGAGATTAATGAGGGTAATGATAATGGCTATGATTTACTGCTCATTTTCTGGGCCAGACATTATGCATTTCAATCCTTACAAAAACTCTAAAACCTGAGGTACAACTGAGGTGTTGAAGTCAGATCTTTCTTGATCCAAAAGCCCCGCTATGCTGCCTCTTGGTCCTTCTGTGTTGCCATTGATCTCGGAGTATCTGTGATTACTATTAATGTATGTTAAAGGCCCAAGTCTGATGTTGAAATTAAAGTTATTCAAACCTTAGTGGATGATGGGGAATATTCTCTTTTTTATCTTCTAGGAGAGTTTGTTTGAAATTGGAATAATCTGTTTCTTGACAGTTGGGAAAAACTTACCTGTAAAACTACCTGGTTCTTGTGTTTGCTTTGTAGGAGGAAGATTAAATGCTGCTTCAGCTTCCTTAATGACTATCTTGCCTATCGTTTCTAATTTTTCAGCTTTACTAATACTTTTTCCAGAAATTTGTCTATTTTGCCTGTTTTCAAATCTATTGGCATAATGTTGATCATTTTTTAATCACTGCTGAATCTACAGTTATATGACTATTTCATTCATATTATTTGTGCCTCTCTTTTTTTTTTTTTGAGGCAGAGTCTCTCTCTGTTGCCAGGCTGGAGTGCAGTGGCACAATCTCGGCTCACTGCAACTTCTGCCTCCCGGGTTCAAGTTATCCTCCGTACTCAGCCTCCTGAGTAGCTGGGATTATAGGCGCGTGCCACCACAGCCAGCTCATTTTTGTATTTTTAGTAGAGATGGGGTTTCACCATGTTGGCCAAGATGGTCTCGATCCCTTGACCTCATGATCCACCCACTTTGGCCTCCCAAAGTGTTGGGATTAACAAGTGTGCACCACTGCACCCAGCTTTTCTTTTTAAATAATCTCACCAGACAATTGTCTATTTTGTTTATATTTTCAAAGAGCCAAGTGTTCACTTCGTTGATCCTCTACTCTTTATTTTATTCATTTCTGATCTTATCTCCTTCCTTCCTTCTTTTCTTATGTTTATCCTTTCGTGCTTTTTTTTGTTTTAAAAACTTAAGTTGGACATTTAGCATATTGATTTTCAGTTATTCTTCATCAGATAAACATTTAAAGCTATAACTCTCTCTCAAAGCAACACATTTGCTGCTTTTCAAAAATGTTAATAAAGAATGTTCTCATTATCACTTGTTCACATAGGAGATGGGCAACTGTGGTGCATTCATAAAATGCACTATCATACAACAATAACAATGAATGGACTACAGGTGCATGCGCTAATGTAGATGAATCTTAGTTCTGATACTGAATAAAAAGAATAAGTACTAGAAGACTATATATCTTATGATAGGGTGATACCCTTGTCTAAAAAGTTCCAAAGAAGACAAACTAAAGACATATACACATATATAAAATGCAAGAGCATGAATTCAGCATAGTGGTTAAATCTACAGGGGAGGCAGGGACATAGGTTGGGAGGAGCATATAAGCTGTAACTTATTGGTCATATATATATGTTTTATTTTTATTTTTTAGTTTTTATTTTTCTTTGAGACAGTCTTGCTCTGTTGCCCAGTCTGCAGTGCAGCGGTGCGATCTCAGCTCACCACAATCTCCACCTCCTGGGTTTAAGCAATTCTCCTGCCTCATTGGGCACTGAATTAATGGATATTCATTATATTATTAGTATAAATAAAATAAAAAGCAAAACAGGGTCATGCTTGGATCAATGAGGATAGTGTGTTATGAGCCAAGGAATATTATTAATCCTACTCTATGAAACTGAGGAGCAAGAGACCTGAAGAAGCCAAACATATAAACAATGTATAAACAGCAAAATGGCTATTTTAAAATAGAGTAAAACAAGATCATTGGTTTCCCAAATGTAAAACCACACACTTTCTGAGGGCCTTCACTTAAGGACAGTAATAATTACAGAAAGCTTTTCTTTTCTACACTAGAGTTTAAATGAATCATACAAAATAAATGTTAGACTATATTTTTTTCTTGCAGCACTCCAACAAAATCAAGGCCAGAGTAGAAAGTTTCTCTGTGGGTTTTCAAATCTAAAATCCTTTAATCTGAAAATAATTACAGCTACATTTCTTAGGTGTTTCCTTGGTATCAGGTATGCCCCTCGACATTTTATGTGCTCAATGTCTAAATCACTGAGTCAAGGTCAGCTGCCGACCACCAGTATTCATAAGCCACATACCAGAGAAATGAACATTCTCAGGTTGAGCCCTGAGACTCTGGGGTTTGTACAATTAAACAGGTATCTTTATTACACTTTAGAGATGAGGAAATTCATCTGAATCAGGCTTCCAGAGCAAGTTCTGAAGGTCCTGCCTTCTTTGAGGGGGCTCCTCAGTAGGCCCCAAGGTGATGAAGAGTTCCTGTCCATGAGATTTAAATTTCTATTAAAGAACAGCAGGGTCAGAGACAGAGTGGAAGAGCAGATACAAGGTGGAGTTCTCTGTCAGGCAGAGGGATCTGACAGCATTAGCTCTAGAACACTTCATCCAAAACCTACTCTGGAAGGCTAGGGGATTAAAGACCACATGTTTGGGACCTAATGGTCCACAAAGGAAAGGCTATTACCAAGGCAAGGGACCTGGTAACACTTACAGAAAACAACACACAACAAAATGCCGCTGCTTTGTGTGTTGGTGTCACATCAAGAGCAGGCTAGAGACCTAGATGTAGGAAATGCTGATTTAATGCCAGTTAGTCCTGTTCTCACATCAAAGGCAGGATTCAAGGGCAGCTTGTGATGAAAGGCATGCATAAGAAAGCTTTTAAGGCAAAAAATTAAGTGGAAAGAAGGGAAGCAAATATATCAACCACCTAAGCCAAGTGCATACAATTGCTGTCCCTGGGGGTGGAACTTACATCCTATCATATCTGTATTACAGATGCATTTGCCAATGGATTGGACCATATTTTAAATTTTCATAAAAGCAAATTTGTATCAGAATTAGTCTGATTCTTACAAAAGAATAAAGCATTTTCAAATTTAATGGAAGGGGGTAGAAAAGAACAGGGTACATCTGAAATTAGACAGATGTGGGTTTGATTTCTGCCTCTATCCCTTCCTTTTAGAGACCCTGGCTTCAGTATCTTTTGACTCTCAACTTCCTGCTAGTGAAATGGAATAATGGCACCTGTGCCTTCAACTGGTTTTCAGGACTAAAACTCATGATTATTCTGAAGAATAACAAATACATACCTTTTCTGAGGAAACAGGGCACAACACAGGGGTGTAGCAAACACCAAACTTAAAAAAAAAAACAAAATAAAAAGTCAGACCATTTTAAACTGCTAGCTTTTCAGATTATTTTTCTATTTTACTTTTATAACAATCCCTTATTTCTTCAGAGTATTATGTTTTGTGTTGTCTAACAAAAATATGTCCTGTTGGTATAAGTTTTATTACCTAGGATTGCAAAATAATGAAAAAAAAGTCACAGAGATAACAATTTAAAAAAGAATCACGCGAATAGCCCCCCATGTTGTAGGTTTCTCTAAAGACAGTTAACTTCTATATAGTTATTTGGGGCCATATATTCCAGATGTTCTGAGATGGCCTCAGTTTCAAAATTTGTATCCCATATTACCCACTCACTTTTCATACACTGTGTATTTATATTTTTAAAACAAATTAATTATGTAAAAAGTAATTCCTACTCACCAGAAGCCAACTAACCCAACTTGAATGGGTGCGCTCATCCATGGGAACCTCTGTGTTGAGAAATAAATGACTTTGAATGCTGTTTATATGGAGTCTTAGAGACAATTTCTTCTGATTAACTGTAAGGAACCTCACCACATTACAAAATTCAGATAGAATGTGGTTAGCGAAATTTGGGGGAAACGCTGCAACAAGGGTGTTATCCTAACTTCCTGTAGCCTTCTTTGATCTGTAAATCAACACACATGCAAAGATCAAGTGGCTTCTATTTTTTCCCCTATTGCACATTTAATCTGAGCACTGCTTGGGTATGTACTGGAGGTGGGGAAATAGCTGTCAATTAATTGTAATGTATCCCCTGGCTGGGGAGATAGGATAGCCTGGTGCCAAGGTCTGAAGACAAATGAACCTGAACTCAAGTCTCTGCCCTCCTGGTTAGTTCCTGACTGTGGGGAAGCGCAGACAGAGCCTAGCCTCTCCAAGCTTCCGTTTCCTTGTTATGGTGCAAAATGAACATCATTAACAGCTTCCTAAAAGTGTGTGGATGAAGATATGCCAGATCACATTCATAAAGCACCTAGTATGGTGCCTGGAACATACCAGAAACCCAACAAATGCTTACCATCTCTTACCCCACTTTGCACCTCGTCTTTCTTCATTTTAGTTGCTGTCAGTGTGGTTAAAACTATTTCTGGCATAAAACATTTTTGCTAGTCACACTTTTTTTTTTTTAATGGAAACGAGCAAGTTGGTTGGTCTTTTGGAGAATAAATGTTGTTAGATTTTTAGTTTTAAAAAAGGAGTGGTACTTAAATACACAATATGAAGAGTGATGAGATACATGGTTATATAAATAAGGCCACAGAAATCACTGCAACCAAGGTGTGAGCTGGTTGTAATAAAATCAGCCAGCTTAGTTAAGAGTCAACACAAGCTGTTAGAAGACAATGTGCATGGGAGGCATGCCCTGGTCCCCAAAGAGACTCCTCTGGAGAAAAGGTTCATCAGGAGGATCAGCGTAAGGGTGGAAAGCGATGGACTAGAGAGGAAGGGAGAAGCATAATCAAGGAAACTGATCCTCATAGGATACACAGAGGGGCCCTCCCCACAAAAGATAGAATGAGAGGAAAACACTGTATCTTGGGTAACTGTCTCTGATGATGAAGGATTATCATAAGGAGATGCTAAATACTCCCCTAGTACTTCCCAGCCAGGTGACATCTGGGCTGGGCAGACTTGGTGATGAGAAGGCAAGTGAAGTACTGAGTGAGAGCTGGTGCATGGATAAACTTGACCCTGTGAGAGCAGCCTCATTTTTTAAATTTTCTTTTATTTTTTGAGATGGAGTCCACTATGTCACCCAGACTGGAGTGCAGTGGCACAATCTCAGCTCACTGCAACCTCTGCCTCCCAGGTTCAATCGATTCTCCTACCTCGGCCTCCCAAGTAGCTGGGATTACAGGTGCCCGCCACCATGCCCAGCTAATTTTCATATTTTTAGTAGAAACGAGGTTTCACCATGTTGGCCAGGCTGGTCTCAAATTCCTAACCTCAGGTGATCCACCCGCCTCAGCCTCTCGAAGTGCTGGGATTATAGGCATGAGCCACTGCACCCAGCCAACAGCCTGCTCATTTTAAGTGGACTCTGTTCTGCAGAAAACTGGGCTATACTGTTATCCAAAAGCGAGCAGCTGTGTGCCACCTTGGAGGTGGGCATGTGCAAACTACGTACTGACTGTGGCTCATGCAAAGGGTTTGGATGGAAAGGCTCCTCGCACACACAGGGCTCCTAGACAATTTTAGTATCCTGCACAACCTAACCTGATGTCATCTCTTCTTCCAGCTCCTACCCCAGCACCCCATCCTGCCTTATTCATCCCTATCTCTCAATTTAAAAGTCTGATATATCAGTCAGTTGAGGATGTTTGGTGTTTCACTAGATATTCACAAAATTTCTTGTGGTAGGAATATATCTTACCTAACAGAACTGTGCAAGCAGAGGATGTTTAGATGAAAAGTCCAAATGAATTAAAGAGAGTAATTGTATGTTTAAAAGCTATATATATATATGTATCTTTAAAAAATGTCTTACATATATAATATATAAATACGAATATATATTCATACATAGATGAATATATATAAAAAATATATTCAATGAAGTAAAAAGCTCAAAAGTTAATGACTCTAAATTCTTTCTCCCCCAATTATCTTTTTCTAATAGCTTTACTTTATTTTTTATTTTATTTATTTTTTTTTTGAGATGGAGTCTTGCTCTGTCACCCAGGCTGGAGTACAATGGTGCGATCTTGGCTCACTGCAATTTCCGCCTCCTGGGTTCAGTGATTCTCCTGCCTCAGATTCCTGAGTAGCTGGGACTACAGGAGCACACCACCACGCCCAGCTAATTTTTGTATTTTTAGTAGAGACAGGGTTTCACCATGTTGGTCAGGCTGATCTCAAACTCCTGACCTTGTGATCTGCCTGCCTCGGCCTCCCAAAGTGCTGGGATTACAGGCATGAGCCACCACACCTGGCCTCTAATAGCTTTATTGACATACACATTAAACTATACACATTTATTTAATGCACATATAAGTTCTTTATACACATTAAATTATAAATGTGTATATACACTTGTAATTATAATACATAGTGGGCAAGTGAACAAAATTATAAATGTGCATACACAAATTATAGTGTGTATAAGTTGTTTATACACATTAAATTATACACATTTATTTAATGCACATATTGAATAGGTATAAGTTCTGACATATGTATGTAGCTGTGAAGCCATCACCGTGATCAAAATAATGAAAATATTCACCACCTGAATGTTTCCTTTGTTCCTTGTAGCCCTTTGCAGTTTCTCCCTCTTCCGAAAACCCTGCACCCCATTATATGGCTACCTCTCGTCTTTCTGTCACTATATATCAGTTTACATTTTCTAGGATTCGATATACAGTAGCTATTCTTTTATGTAATTACTTTGAGACTCATTCATGTTGTATGCAGCCCTAGTTGGTTACTTTTTATTGCGGAGTTAAGATTCCCTTGTATGGGTATTCACAAGGTGTTTGTCCATTTTCCTGTTGTTGAGCATTTGAGTTGTTTCTAGTTTTGGGGTATTACAAATAAAGCTGCTATAAACATTTGTCTTTTATGGACATGTGCTTCTATTTTTCCTAGGTAAAGAACTAGCAAGGAAATGGCTAGATCACAGGGCAGCATATGTTTAACTTTGTAAGAAACTACCTAATTGTTTTTTCATGTGACTGTACCACATTAAGTCTCACCAGCAGTGGTGAGGGTTTCAGTTCCTCCATTTCCTCATCAACATTTGCTATGGTCAATCTTTTTAGTTTTTGACATTCTAATAGGTGTTTAGTGGCAGCTCATGTAGTTTTAATTTAGATTTCCCAATGACTAAAGATACTGAGAATTTTTTAGGTACTTATTTGATATCTGTATGTATTTGGTACAGTGACTGTTCAAACCTTTTGCCCAGCTTAAGTATTGTGGGTCCTTTATGTTTTCTGGACACAAGTCCTTTATCACATACATGCCTTGTAAACATTTTTTTCCCATGCTGTTTCTTCTCTTTTCCTTTTCTGTATAGTTTTAAAGAACAGAATTTTAAAATTCTGATAAAGTCCAATTTATCAGTTTTTCTTTTATGGACTGTTTTTTTCATGTTGAGTCTAATAAGTCTTTGCCTAGCCCTAGTGTTCTATTGTATTTTCTTCTGGAAGTTTTATAGTTGTAGACTTTTACATGTAGATTCTATGAACCACTGAGAGCTAATTTTTATATACAGTGTAGTCAGTTTCTTACACTTTGCTTATATCCCAGCCGACGTAACCATCCATAAATCTCCAACAATTCATGCTCTGTATACTTGCTGAGCTTCTGTAGAGCATGTGGCCCCTGGCTAGTCCTCATCAAAGAAGTCTTGGCTCAATTACATTCTTTGGGTAGGATACCTCCTGTGTGTTCCCGCTGTGCCTCAAACTTTAAACACTATTCTTTTTAACAATTTGTCCTGTCCCTCTTCCCCGCACCATGCTACATGCTTCCTGAGAGCAGGGGTCATATCCTTTTTCTGGGACTCTAGTGTCTACCACACTGCTTGGCATAAACAAGATTTCAGCAAAGGGCTTCTGAAAAAACATATGAATGAACAAATAAATGCTAAATTCTCATTCAATTAGCAGTCCTGAACGCCTACTGAGTAGATGCAGCAGTCCAGTTTTATAAAGGGGAATATAAAAGAATTAGAACTTAAGGAATAAGAACTAGACAGGACCCAAACCATATCAATTTTACTCCCAATGAAAGTGCCATCAAGAATGACCCAAGTTTAAAGAGACAACAGGAATTATTCTTCAAGAAAATTGTTCAAGCACTAGATTTCAGGCAGTGAACTTTCTGGTTTACTGCAAAAATTTCCGTGAGTCACCTGCCCACAGCTGATGCTGTTTTTTCCAGCTCTCCACTTGGGGAGAGATAAGGCGTGGGGGGATGGATGAGTCATGCCGAATGCTCCCCAAACATCACTGTTTAAAAAAGCTCAGAATGTTCAATTAGTTTCATGTTTGCGGAGGAGTCTGGTCATTTCTAAGGTAAGAGTCCAGATAAGTTCATCCTTGCAGAGGAGGCACACCTGGCCCTGGAGCAGTGGGAACAAGGGGAAGGCCAACCATGGCGAACACCATCGGATGGGCATTATGAGCTGCCAAGGAAGTGACCTCTTCTGCCTTGCAGAAGGGGCATGGTGAAGCCCGCCTTCACAATAGAATGTGAAAGTGTTTTGAATGTGGAAAAGTAGGGATTTTAATGTAAGCTGTCTCTGTGTATACTTTAGCAATGACTACACTATCATTTCTGTCCTACGGTCCTCTATACATGGATGAAAGGCAATATAGACATATACCAGCAATGGTGAACTTGGAAATGGTAGGTATGTATGGGTACCTTAACAGTATTTAGCCATTACATTTTCAGAGCAGTATCTTTCATTGAGGTCTGAAGGAGTACAGCTACAACTAAGCCCCCTTGTAGCCAGCGAGGTGCCAGGGCTGAGCCATGAGCTGTCCTGATCATCAATCTGGGCCTTCACACAGGGGTTCTGAAAGCAGTGGGCCCCTCCTTGTGGGGAGTGGGGTGGGTAGAGGGCTTCTGTGGGAAGAGAACGCGAGGCGGTACACTTCGAAATGATGATGAAAGAGTACAATATCAAGCAAAGCTAAAAAAACACAAATTAAGATGAAAGTGGGGAGAACACAATAGTTATTCATCTTATCATTGTGTAACAGCCTGGAACAATGTAGCAATGGTGGGCTAAGATGGGGCTAACTGCTTTTATCATTTGCCAGCTCCTTCGCATGAGAAAATGCCAGGGTATATCTACAGAAATTTCCATCTGTCACAGCAAGAAACTTATGCAACATGCCCAACTGTGTGTTCTGTTCAGTGTTTGTCACTGAGAGATGAGGGGAACTGTGGTAACTGTTCCCAAACTGAGACCCCATGAAGCTGCTACTCCAAATTACCTTTTCATAGCTGAGAGGATGACTACTGACTTGTACACGTATCATTCCAAATTCATATCATCTCTTCATTTTTACGCAGCCAAGCATCCAATAAATCACTGTGTGTGTAACTGAGTTATAACCCTTCAATAGAAGCAGTCTTTATTTGCAAAAATCTTTTTCAAATATCTGGAATTAGAAATAAAATGTTCCTGGGAACATCTTTTTATTTACATAAGTGCCCAGGAGAAACTGACCTTCAACTGCTTTACTGTTTAGGTTGGAAATAATTTGTACAGTTTGAAATCTGAAAAGAAATAAAAGGGGTTGAGAAAGTGACAAAAGAACCACAGCTTACCTTCAAAAAGGCTTTCTTTTCCAAAGTGTTCATGATGAATGGAGGGATGGCTGGAAATAAAGATAGAGCCACTTAAATCTTTATTTAATGTCAATTTTCAGCTTAAAATTTTTTTTTCAACCGTTTGACAGCTTGTGTCACTTTTAGGCTATTTGCACACTGTCACAGTAAAAACAATTTACAGTAATTCTTTAAATTATTACATTTGAATTCATTAAATTAAAAACTGTTCCCATTTTCAACATTTTTGAAAAGTAATTATTACATCTGCTGCCAGCCAGAAAGTTTTATAATCTTGAAAGGAAGTTTAAGTTTCAATAGGCACAAATAAAAATAAAATAAAGTGCACAAGGCAGGGAGGATGGTATAAAGAATCCTGCCTGGAGTCAGGCAGAAAGTGCTTCAGTACAGGCTAGACCAGGGGTCCGTAACCCCTGGGCCGACCACGGCCTGTTAGGAACTGGGCCGCACAGCAGGAGGTGGACAGTGGGCAAGTGAGTGAAGCTTTATCTCTGTTTACAGTCGCCCCTCATTGCTCGCATTATGCCTGAGCTCTGCCTCCTGTCAAGATCAGCGACTGCATTACATTCTCACAGGACCCCGGACTCCACTGTGAACTGCACATGCAAGGGATCTAGGTTGCGTCCTCCTTAGGAGAATCTAGTGCCTGATGATCTGTCACTGTCTCCCATCACCCCCAGATGGGACCATCTAGCTGCAGGAAAATAAACTCAGGGCTCCCACTGACTCTACATGATGGTGAGCTGTATAATTATTTCATTATCTATGACAATGTAATAATAGAACTAAAGTACACAATGAATTTAATGTGCCTGAATCATCTTGAAACCATTCCCCTGACCTCTGGTCCATGGAAAAATTGTCTTCCATGAAATGGGTCCCCAGTGCCAAAAAGGTTTGGGACTGCTGGGCTAGACCAATTGCTAGCTGCGTGACCCTGGAAAAGTTACCTCACTTCTCTGAGCCTCAGTTTTCTGTTTTCTTCTTCTATAAAATGAGGGAAATTGCATTAAACTGACCCCGATGATTAGATATGATGATGCATGTAACACTTTGGGTATGTGCTGGGCAGCATTCACTTATTTTTCTCACAACTTTTATCAGAGTAAATTGTCATATCCACTACTTCAGTATGTCAATTATTCTTACACATTTCACTAGGACAGAAAGATTATATTTCTTCTCTGAAGACTAAATAGTGTTTAAAATAACCAAATCACTAGAAATGGATTTGTTGGGCTGGGCTTGCTGAACTCTTAAGAGGAGTAAGGGAATTCAAAACAGAAAAGACCACAATCAAATGCAAACCCAGGGCTGGACATGGTGGCTAACAACTGTAAACCCAGCATTTTGGGAGGCCAAGGTGGGCAGATCATTTGACCCCGGGAGTTCTAGACCAGTTGGGCAACATGCCAAAACCCTGTTTCTATAAAAAACATAAAAATTAGCTGGGTGTGGTGGTGTGTGCCTGTAGTCCCAGTTTAGGCTGCAGTAAGCCATGATCACAGCACTGCACTCCAGCTGGGGGACAGAGCAATACCCTGTCTCAACAACAACAACAACAACAACAACAAAACAGATCCAGGACAGAAGCTGCAGCTGCAACCTTGATTTCAGCAAATCTGGAAATCAGGGCTCAGTAGGCATGACGGGGTGGCCTCCATCGCCTCCTCTTAGGTTAGTGACAAACGTGCTGGTCCTGGACTCAGGGGATGTTTTGCCCAGGTTTCAGGACTGTGGCTGTGCAGCCACCCCTACAGAACACACTAGCCTCAGACAGGGCACCAGGGCACTCCTGTGTTAAATCAGGTAAGAGCAGTTTTTCCCCAATTTGCTGGAGTGTGAATATAATCTTCCTCAGAGTCTTCCTTCATGCACTTTTCTTCAACTTTTGTGGCCTGCTCTTCCTTGCCTGCTAATGAGCAGTCACAGTGAGAAAAGGAATTTAAAAACCGCAAAAAAAGCATTAATGGATAATTTGACAGCAGCTGATGAAGTATACTTCATGGGAGAACTTCATTTTAATTGCCAAGTGCTGTTTGCATTCAGTTTAGACGATGAAAATTAAACATACTAATTTGTTTCTTTCTGTGAAGAGCACTCTGAGTCCCAGGCCCTCTGATTTCTCAGTCTGAGAACTTTCTTTAGGTCCCTGGTCTGAAGGTAGCTCTAGGCAGCCTTAGGGTGGACTAGAGATTCTCAGCAGAACTAAACACAATGTAGACTTTCTATTTTTGGTCATGCTGACCCCAGTCGCCATAGGGGAAACTGAGTAGTTGCTTGGCCACACATTTTATTAACAGCTGCTCCAACCATTCCAGTTTGCTTCAGGTTCCAAGGGTTTCCAATTGATACAAATAAATCTTTAGCAGAAATTACTTCTACCCAAGGACTTTTGGAAATTTCATTTCGAGGTTTATAAAGATCGATTCCTTCTGGTCAAATTGTCACTGTTTGGGCCTGGTCCAGCCCGGCCTGAATTACCGAGACAGCCTCCTAAACAGCCTCCATTGAACATTCTCGTTCCCCTTCAGCCTATTCTCAACCCAGAGTCACACAGAAAAAACCTAAATCAGACTTTGCTGCTCCTGTATTCAAAACCCTGCCTGGCTTCTGACCTCTCAGACTAAAAGCCAAGTGTGAAACGCCAGGGCTGCCATCCACTCTTTGCCGTCTGTGGCCTCCTGACTCCCTTCCTACTGCTTCCCACCCCTCCCACTGTGCCCCAGATGCACCTGCACCTGTAATGCCCGCAACACACCTGGCAAACTCCTGCCTGTGCGCTTCCTTCCGCCAGAGTACTCGTCCCTGATCCCTGCTTGGCTCACTCCCACACCTCCACCCAGTGCTATTCCCCGGCTGCCCCACCTCCACCCCCACACGCCCTTACCCACCTTGCCCCCTTAGCCCTCGTCACCTCCGCACATACTATGTATCTTATTTACTTGTTTATTTTCTGCCACCCCCACTGGAAGGCAATTTCCACTAAGAGGTGGAATATTTGTGTTTGTTTTCTGGTTCATGGATCCGTGAACACTCGTTCAACCTGTACTTAGGGAATACATGACAAAGTCCTGCTAACCCATGCCAGGGGCTGCCATGAGAATCCTGGACACGACGACCTGCGTGATGGCTTGTTTCGCAGCGTTCGCCGACTCTCCCAAGCGGTTCCCATTCTCATCCGTGACAGGAATACCAACTTTGAGTTCCCTGCAGAGCAAAACACATGCAGAGAGCTCTACCAATGCCTTCAAGAAATGTCCTGAAGTAGTACTATACTGGGAAAGATCAAACCTCTACTTAATTCAAATACCCACTCAAGTGTCATTTTTGGTACTGACACATCTATTCTTTTTTTTTTTGAGATGGAGTCTTACTCTGTCACCCAGGCTGGAGTGCAGTGGTGCGATCTCTGCTCACTGTAACCTCCGCTTCCCGGGTTCAAGCAATTCCCCTGCCTCAGCCTCCCGAGTGGCTAGAATTACTGGCTTGTGCCAGTGTGCCTGGCTAATGTTTGTATTTTTAGTAGAGCTGGGTTTTTGCCATGTTGACCAGGCTGGTCTTGAACTCCCGACTTCAGGTGATCCACCTGCCTCAGCCTTCCAAAGTGCTGGGATTACAGGCATGAGCCACCATACCCAACCGACACATCTATTTTTAAATACCATGGGAAGTTTAATCCTCCTTTGATAGAAATTAAAGTAAAACAACACTAGTAAACTTTTAAAACAGGGTGTACCTTTTTCAGTAACAACACAATTCAAAGAGTGGATATGCTAACTTCAAGAAAAAGCTAATTTCTATGGTCATGTGCAAATGTGAGCAACTTTCCAAATAAGAAATAGATATAATACACAGCATTATTAAGTCAACTAACTTAATATGCTGACATGGAAAGAGTCACTTGTACATGGCCCTATTGTATATTTATTAACTACATTTACTAACACTCTAAGTGTACTCTGACCATTACCCTGTTTTCGTTATCCATTCCAAATTGCTTTTGTTGTTCTTTCTTCTCCTTTAATTTTTGCCAGTTCTAAAACAATACTTCCAAAGATAGAGAATAATCTTACTTTAAGCCCCAAAAGAAAATTCTGGAGGAAAAAAAGGAATCTATTTTAGAGAATAAATTTTCTTTGGATAGATTGTCTTTGTTCAACCCAAGCACAACTCAATGTAAACTTCAGATATATCCTTTAAACTTTTTATTATACAGACACAGACTATTCCAGCACTAGCCCCTTCCCTGAACTCCTCAGCCTGCTTCAATAATTAGCAACTCATGGCTAAGCTTGTTTTATGAACAAGCCCATCCTCACCCCCAACCCCAGTTTATTTTAAAGGAAATCCAAGATCTCATATCATTTCCCCTGTACATATTAAAACAAATATTTGAAAGTTTCAACAAAACTAATCATTACAAGAGCCTCTCCTGTCAAGCACACATCCCTACTAAGAGTGCATATTCGTCTTACCTTTGCCTCATTAATGGAATATTAATGCAATTAGCAGCAGCTACGGCAGCAAAGGGAACAAAACGTCCTATGAGTGGTGAGACATGCTGCAGGGAGAAAATTTCAAAAGGTTTATCTTATTTTTCCTGTACTAGTCAATAGAAATAACTTAATTCTTCTTGAAAACTCTGAAAAACGCAGAGTCCTACTTGCATAGAAACTCAGGCCAAGAATACTTTCAAAACGTGTCCTAGCAGTACTTGTCTATTTCCCACATGGGGGTATTGGGACCAAGCAAGCTTCTGAGGCATTTTAGCTGAGTGTGGCTGCAGGAGTATGTATGGGCTTTGGAGTGCCGAGAGAGAGACAGACAGAGAGAGAGAGAGAGAGAGAGAGAGAGAGAGAGAGAGAGAGATGCTCTTGCCTCCCTTCAGAGCTGTGGCCTGAGGCCCACTGCCCACTGCAGTGCCTCTGGGGGGCTGTTACGATGTGTGAACATTTAGCACTTCGTGCACAGAGCCAGGCATAGACCACAGTCCTGGCAGGTGTTGGTGGTGACAACTCTTCCCAAACTTACTGGAAGATATAACTACAATATGCAGCTGAAGATCAGGAGTATAAAAGAAAGCCATATGACTTGAACTATTTTAAGAAATACTAGAGGGATTTAGAGCCAGATCGGTGATAAGAAATTAAGCAGCTTTACTATGGAAATAAAAATCTGAGTACCTTGGTCAATGCATTAAGTCCTAGAGCTGTTGCTACAGCACCAGTTGTTGCAGAAATGTAAGCTGTTCCCAACTCACTGAAAAGAGAAAAGGATATTATGTAGATGACGAGGACATGTTAGGAAACTCTGGTGCAACATTATTTAAATAAATAAAAGGGAAATATAAAAGAGAGTGATTCAGAATGCAGAGTCTGCAAAACAGTATTTGTTATCATTACAAATAGAGGAATCTGGAAAAACAGCAAGCAGACCGTAAAAAATGGGGTTCTTCACACATATCTTGACTATAACTCCAAAAAAGCAGACATGTATTCTTTGAAGTGAGTTGGTTAAAAAAAATAAATAAATAACCATATTGCATCTGTGAGAAGGAGGGGAGTTGTATGCAGGAAGCTATGAATACAGGTGAATGCATATTGAACTAAATATTTGGAGCATATTTGCTTAAAAAATACTTCTCAAAATATTAATATACACACAAAGTAAAAATGAAGTGCTGCCATTTAAAAAATGATATCAACTGTATAAAAATACTGTCTTATCATTTAAAAACTGTAACACCCAAGCAATTCTTCTTTTAAAAGAAATTTTAATTGTGATAAACACCACTGGGTTGCAGATTTCAAGATCCTTTGTTCCATATGACAACAGCAGAAGAATATGGGTTGTCAAAAGCAATTTTAAGTGATAAAAAAGAAAAGCATTTTTCTTTCAAGTGTAATACAATTATGCTAACTAATATTTTTGGTTAACTAATCTTGTTAGCCTATTTTTTTTAAAAACAGGTGACAAAAATTTAAACTCATTGTTTTCTTTTGGGCTCCACAGATGAGCTACTTTAAAAACAAATCAGATATAAAGGTCACTGCCATGGTCTCCCCTTGATTTCTGCAGAGACCACACTTTGTCTCCTCTGCTTTTCAAGTTGGTGTCTGTTGACTCAGGCAGAGTAGATGGGGGAACAGCCTGTCACTTATCAGAGGCCAGACCAATGTTTCCTGCTGTGTGTTCTACAGGGCCATGAGCTCCAGGGTGGGAAGGAGGTGTCATCCCACTAGCACCTCTAAAGGCATGAGTAACTTCTGAGAAGGCAGGCTGGAAGAAGACAGTTTTCTTGAGAGAGCAAGAGAAAAAGAAACACTTAAAAGAAAAAGCTACAAAAAAGATACTACATAATATTAACAATATAAACAATTTGTACACATATGCTTTTTTAAATAGGAGAGTATCACCGCTTAATAAAATGAAGGATGGAGAACTGCAGAGAGCAGTCAAACCTCATAGCCTTACTTGACAGTGAGGGGAGCATCTCCACTTCTGTTGGTGTAATTGACAACGGCATTGAAGGACTGGTTAATCCACTGCCAGAACAGCACAGCCGGTGTAGTCCTAAAACAGAGCCATCCATCACATACCCACCATCACTGGGACCTAGCCGCTGCACGGAACAGAAAATGTGAACACCAGTAACCAGAGAGGAGATGTACTGGGGAAGGGAGAAAGCTAGGACAAGGTCACAGGCTTAGGACCTGTGTGCTAGGCAAGCTTTTATCCTCTGGGATCCTCAGTTTCCTTGTTCCTTGGTTATAGATAATGCCAAGCTCAGAGGGTTACTATGAGGATGAAGTAAGGTAAAATTTATAAAGAGCCTGGCACAGAATAGACATTGAATAAATGCCAGATCTCTTCTGGAAAAAAAAAGATACAATTTGTATCTTTTTAGCCAAGCAGTCCTGGGCCCTCCTAACAGCATATGCAATGCTCTATGTCTATGCCTACAGATATACCTTTGAAGTGCCTACATCTACACTTATATCTAAACCTATATCTGCATGAATAGAGTCAAAGGAGAATTTGCCTGTAGACTCTCTATTTTCTTTCTACACCTCATTCTCTTTTGGGGCTAAGATTTAGAAAAAAATTTTACCTCCTTCTGAATAACAAAGAAGATGCTATTTAGCCGAGGGGAAATGTTAAAAAAAAAAAAAAAAAAAAAAAAAGATTCCCAGAGTAGTAACATTTAAACACAATGGAACTAAAAGTGAAATGCCTTTTTTTTTTTTAACATCAATACTGAAGGACTTTCAACGTGATGTTTTGATTCACAAATACACTGCAGAATGATTCAGTCAAGCTAATGACCATGTTTGTCACTTTATGTACTATGAAATAATATTTATTTCAACAAAATCATTTCCATATAAAAATGTACTTTAAGCTTCTGTAATATTAAACAAACTATTGCTACATATTCATGACTTACCTGTAAAATGTCATCATACAACCTGTGATGGTCATGTTCATTGGAACCTGGGCTGACATTCTTCCTATCAAAATCATCTTCTCACCAGTGTCAGGATGAAAAGCTGAATCATAGATGTACTTTGCTCTCCACAATTCATTTTCTGTAAGACCAGGAGGAACAATTCCTTGCCTAAGAAAACAACAAATAATATGGCAATTGCTCATTTCAAATATCTCCCCAGTGCCCTAGAGACAAGTGGCTAGAGGGTTTAGAAGTTTATGCTCACCTGAAACACTTGTGCCTGGATGGAGTGACAAATCTGTCACATATAGTCAGTAAAAATTTCAAAACGTACAGGGCAGTAAGCACTTAAAATGAACATTTCAGGCCAGGTGCGGTGGCTCCTGCCTGTAATCCCAGCACTTTGGGAGGCTAAGGCAGGAGGATAGCTTGAGCCCAGGAGTTCAAAACCAGCTTGAGCAACATAGTGAAACTCTGTCTCTACAAAAAATTAAAAAAAAATTAAAACTAGTCAGGTGTTGTGGCATATGTCTGTGGTCCCAGCTACTTGGGAGGCTGAGGCAAGAGGATCACTTGAGCCTGGGAGGTCGAGGCTGCAGTGTGCAGTGATCATACCACTGCACTCCAGCCTGGGCAGAGCAAGACCCTCTCAAAAAAAAAAAAATTCAAACCCATTCATCTCAAATTATCTATAATTTTGAAAAGCCAGAAAAGAAATTATATGTAGGGAATAGGGAAGCTTCCAACTTTGAAATATTCTTTAAGTGACATATTTTATAATGTATTTTGAATTTGTAAACTCTAAAATTTTTTAACCAATTAGACAAAAGTTACGGCAATCAATTAAATGTGGCACATATACACCATGGAATATTATGCAGCCATCAAAAACGATGAGTTCGTGTCCTTTGTAGGGACATGGATGAACCTGGAAACCATCATTCTCAGCAAACTGACACAAGAACATAAAATCAAACACGGCATGTTCTCACTCATAGGTGGGTGCTGAACAATGAGAACACATGCACACAGGGAGGGGAGCATCACACACTGGGGTCTGTCGGAGGGAAATAGGGGAGGGACAGCACAGGGTGGGGAGTTGGGGAGAGATAGCCTGGGGAGAAATGCCAGATATAGGTGAAGGAGGAGGAAGGCAGCAAATCACACTGCCACGTGTGTACCTATGCAACAATATTGCATGTTCTTCACATGTACCCCAAAATCTAAAATGCAATAAAAAATAAAATTAAAAAAAAAAGAATATTAATTCATTTTTATATGTACAGAATGAAAAACTAGTTCAGGAAGAATTTTTTTTTTTTTTTTAGACAGGGTCTTACTCTGTCACCCAGGCTGGAGTGCAATGGCATGAACTCAGCTCACGGCAGCCTTGAACTCCTGGACTCAAGTGATCCTCCCACCTCAGTTTTCTGAGTAGCTGGGACTATAAGCACACATCACCAGGCCTTGCTAATTTTTTTTGCATTTTTGTAGACACAGGGTTTCCTTATGTTGCCTAGGCTGGTTTTGAACCCTTGGGCTCAAGCAATCTGCCTGCCATGGCCTCCAAAGTGCTGGATTATAGGCGTGAGCCACCATGTCCAGCCTCAGGAAGATTCTTGATGAAAAAAAAAAAAAGTTAGGTACATAATTCTTGATTTCTTCCGTTTATCAAACAAACACTTATTATCAAAAATTTAGAAAATACGGGAATCCATTAGAGCAATTAAAGTCACTCAAGCCTTTACCTGCTCATCTCCACTGGTAATGTTTTCATGAGTAGATTTTCAGTCTCTTCTAGGATCTAAATATGATGTGTTTACTTAAAGGCTTCACACCAGATCTGCTGCTTTATAACCGCCTTCTTTATTCAGTAATATATTGTAAACATTTCTCTGTGTCTTTAGATAGTCTTCTTGGGACTCCATGTTTGGATCTCCTTCCATGAACACTCCCTTCGTGGAAGCTGTTTTTCTCTGTCCTGGATTTCCCCTCTGGAGTCCCCTTCCACACTCTCTCATGGAAGCCTGTCTTCCCCTCCTAAACTCCATCTCTCTCTTGTTTCCTTCCACTTAGTGTGGAAGCTGCTTTCCTCTCCTGGATTCCATCTTTCTGGATTTTCTGACTCAGTGTGAGAGGAGCTGTTTCTTTCTCTCTCCTTCTCCTGTTTCTCTCTCTCTTTAAATAAATCACTTTCTACAAACAAACAAATAAACACACAAAGACAGTCTTCTATGTAATCTATACTGGGTTGAACAGTGTCTCCCCCAAATTCATGTTCACCTGCAACCTCAGAATGTGACCCTATTTGGAAATGGGGTCTTTGCTGGTGCAATTAAGTTAAGAGGAAGTCATACTGGATTAGAGTGGTCCCTAAATCCAATGAGCGGTGTCCTTATAGGAAGGCCATGTGCAATCACATACAGAAGAAGGCCAAGTGATGGAGGCAGAGATGATAGCGATGCACCCACAAGCCAAGGAGCACCAAAAAATTCCTACAGCCTCTAGAACCTTGGATGCCCCATGGAAGGATTCCTAGAGGGAGCATGGCCCTGCTGACACATTATCAGACCTCAAGCGTTCATAACTCTTAGACTCAAGTTGGTGGCAATTTGTCACGGCAGCCTTAAGAAATAAATACATCATCTTTTTAAGTGCTTCATAGTATTCTACTATATGGTTATAAAATACTGAACTGGAATATATACCAATCTCCCAGTGTTGGGCATATTAATTGCTTCTAATTTTAAACCCTCATAAATAAATCTATCCCCACCTCCAAGATTATTCTGAAAGAAACGAGTAAATTTGTTGGAACAAAAGCTATGTACAACATTAAACCTTTAGATATGTCTTTTATCTTTTTTCTCTACTTGACTATGTCTTTTATTAAAAAAAAAATCACCATCCACAGCAGCATCATTGTTATTTATGTAATTTGTATGTATACTATGTACACTGTAGATAATTAACCCCAATTTTTATTTTTTGGTTGTGTTATCTGCTGTCCTGAAAACTATTATTTTTATGTAATCAGGTAGGAACAAATAAAGTTTCTATCTAGAAAGATTATATAAATGTTCACCCATATTTCTAGCATTCTCAGAACAGTTGTTTCTTTTTGTCATTTCAGTTTTTAATGTATCTGGAATTTCCGTAATATGAAAATGTGGACTGGGTGCAGTGGCTCACGCCTGTAATGCCAACACATTGGGAGGTTGAGGTAGGTGGATCACCTGAGGTCAGGAGTCTGACACCAGCCTGGCCAACATGGTGAAATCCCATCTCTTCTAAAGAATATAAAAATTAGCCGGGCGTGGTGGCAGGAGCCTATAATCCCGGCTGCTTGGGAGGCCGAGGCAGGACAATTGCTGGAACCTGGGAGGCGGAGGTTTCAGTGAGCCGAGACAGCGCGGCCGCACTCCAGCCTGGGCAACAGGAATGAAACTCCATTTCAAAAAAAAAATGTGAAACTTGCTTAATTTTCTCTTTTGGCTGGCCTGCAGCAATTAAGAGTCTGTGAATACCAGCCTTGATTTCTAGACTTTCTATTGTGTTTCCGCTTATCTACACATTATGGTGCCAATACTCACCATTTTAATTTGACAGTCAATTTTAATATTTGATAGAGCAATCGTCCCACACTCTATTCTTCTTTTTCTTTTTCTAAAATGCCTTACTGATATTCTCCCAGATAAACCTTAGAATTATTTTATGAGTTTTATAGGTGATCACAATTGTATTTTGACTGAAACCGTATTAATCTGGGGAAAACTGATACCTCTACAATCTCCAGCCTCTTAAGACAAGGTAGTGTAAGTTTCTCAACTTTATTCTTTTTCAAAATTGTTTCCAATATTCTAGGCTCCTTGTATTTCCATATAAACGTTAGAACTTGCTTGCCAGTGTCTAAAAAGAGCCTGCTGGAGTTTTGATGATTATAATGAATCTTATATCAATTTGGGAAGAGATGACATCTTAACAATATTGAGTCTTCCAATCCAGGAACACTGTATATCTCTCCATTTTAAAAAAAAACCCAAGCTCTGTTTTTTTTTCTCTGTAATTTGTGTGTGTGTGTGTGTGTGTGCCTGTGTTGGCGTACAGGCATTTTATATATTTTGTTAAAGTGATCTCCAAGTACTTAATATTTTTGTTGCTACTGAAAATGGCATTATTTAAAAAATTTTGAAATTGTTAATTGCTACTAGATAGAAATGAAATTGAATTTTTGTATATTGATCTTGTATCTTGTAACCTTACTAAACCCACTTATCCTAGTTGATTTTCTGGTAAATTCTTTTTTTTTTTTTTTTTGAGACAGAGCTTTGCTCTTGTCACCCAAGCTGGAGTACAATGGTACTATCTCAGCTCACTGCAACCTCCACCTCCCAGGTTCAAGTGATTCTCCTACGTCAGCTTCCCAAGTAGCTGGTATTACAGACATGTGCCACCACGCCTGTCTAATTTTGTATTTTTAGTAGAGACAGGGTCTCACCATGTTGGCCAGGTTGGTCTCGAACTCCTGACCTCACGTGATCCCCTGGCCTGGTAAATTCTTTCTATATAGATAATCACGTTTTCTGTGAATAAGGAAAGTTTTACGTTTTCATTTCCTATCTTTGTCTTTTTTGAAAAAAATGTTTAAAATTTCTCTTACTGCCCTAGTTAGAACCTTTAGCACAACACTGAAGAAAAGTAGTGATGGCAGAAATTGTTGCCTTGCTCCCCAGTCTCAGGAGGCACGTGTTCATAATTTCACCATTAGGTTTGATGTTAGTTGTAGGGTTTTTGTAGATGTACCTTCCCCTTCTATTTCTAGCTTTCTGACAGCTGTATGATGAATGGATGTTGGATTTTTGTCTGCTTTTTCTGCATCTATTGATATGATAATATTGTTTGCTGTTTTAGTCTACTGATACAGTGATTTTAAAATGTTAAACCAATCTTGCATTCCTGTCATAACTCCACTTGAGTTCTGCTTATTTTGGGTATTGCCCTTTCTGGGTAGATTTAATTGGTTAAATTCTGCTAAGAACTTTTGTGTCTATGTTTATGAGGGGTATTAGTCATTTTTCCTTTTAATCCCTTTTTCTGGTTTTGCATCAGGGTATTTGTAGCTTCATGGAATGACTGATGAAGTGTTTTCTGACTCTTCTACTTTGTGCAGGAGTTTGTGGTTTGATATTCTTCTTGTGAAAAAATTCTTTCTTTACCTGTGTAAAGCCATCTGGCCTTTGAGATCTCTGTGGGAAAGATTTTTGTTTGATTACTATCTTGCTATTTGTTTTCTGTTTGTCTCATCTCCTCCTCATCCTTTTTTCCCCTTTCCCTGCCTCCTTTAGGATTGAGTCAGTTTTGGTAATCTATATATTGTATTCATAGAATGCTATATATTTCACTAAGATTTTTAAAACCTTCAGCAAAAAAGCTATATAGTAGGCTTTATTTTTATATTCTATTTCTCTTTTAGGTAGCTTTCCTATTCCTTTCATTATATATTTTGAGTTTTGTTTCCTTTAGATTGGTTACACTTACCAGAGGCTTATCCTTTTCTGGATTTATCAAAGGACAATTTCTTACATTTACTTTTTAATCCTGTTAATTTATGACTTTTTAAAATTAAGTCCTCTCTGTTTTGAAAAGTAGTATATGTGGTAGTTAACAGGATGAACTCTGTGGTCAGACTGGGTTTCAATCCTGGCTCTACCACCTACTATGGCAGGATTCTGTTAATGCCTCCGTTTCTTAATCTAAAATGGAAATAACAATATCTACCTTCAGAGGTTGTGAGGGTTACATTAGTAAATGTAAAAGGATTAAAGCAGTATCCAGGAAGTACTTTGCAGGGTTGGCTATTTCCTTTTTTATTATTCTGTTGTTCTCTAATTTCTTAAGCTGAATTCTCAGTTCATTTATTGTTGGCTTTTATTGTTTAATCACAGATATGTAAAGCTTTAATAAACTTTTCCCTGAGTACAATTCCTTAAGGTTTCATATTCATTTTCTTATTGTTTTTACTTTGTAATTTAATTGTTGATCAAAGAATTAAAAGAGCATAAAAATTCTAATGTGATTAGATAATCTATCAAAGACGTTAAAAGGTATGTTAGAATTTCCTACTATAATTGTAGTTTTTTTTTTTTGAGATGGAGTTTTGCTCTTGTCACCTGGGCTGGAGTGCAGTGGCATGATCCTGGCTCACTATAACCTCTGCCTCCTGGGTTCAAGCAATTCTCCTGCCTCAGCCTCCCAAATAGCTCGGATTATAGGTGCCTGCCACCATGCCCGGCTAACTTTTTGTATCTTTAGTACAGACAGGGTTTCATCATGTTGGCCAGGCTGGTCTTGACTCTTGATCTCAGGTGGTCTACCTGCCTTGGCCTCCCAAAGTGCTGGGATTACCGGCGTGAGTCACTAAGCCCAACCATTTTAACCATTTTGAAGTATATAGTTCTGTGGCATTAAGTGCATTCACATTATTGTGTGGTCATCACCACTATCCACGTCTAGAACATTTTCATCTTCCGCAACTAAAACTCTGTACCCAATAAACACTAACTCCCCATTCCCTAATCCCCCAGCCCCTGGCAACTACCACTCTACTTTCTGTCTCTGTGAATTTGACCACTCTAGGTACCTCATATAAATGAAATCACACAATATTTGTCCTTTTGAGACTAGCTTATTTTACTCAATGTGTTCAAGGATCAACCATGTTGTAGCATGCATCAGAAGTTCCTTCCTTTTGAAGGCTGAATATTTCATTGTATGGGATTCCATTGTAAGGTGAAAGCACATTTGTTCATCCACTCATCGGCTGAAGGACACTGGGGTTGCTTCCAGCTTTTGGCTACTGTGAATAATGATGCTATGTACATGGGTGTGCAAGTAACTGTTCGAGTTGCTGCTTTCATTTCTATATACCCAGAAGTGGAATTGCTGGGTCACATGGTGATTCATGTTTAATTCTTTGAGGAATCCCTTATGATATGGCTTATTTTGGGAACTCAATTTTGTATCATCTTTTGACCACCCAAGAAGGGTTTATGAAGAGTTTATGTTTGATGCACTTGCATATTTTACATATTTCTTTTCTTTCTTTCTTTCTTTTTTTTTTTTTGAGATGGAGTTTTGTACTTGCTTCCCAGGCTTGAGTGCAGTGGCATGATCTTCGCTCACTGCAACCTCTGTCTCCTGAGTTCTAGCAATTCTCCTGCCTCAGCCACCCGAGGGCTGGGATTATAGGCATGCACCACCAAACCTAGCTAATGTTTTGTACTTTTTTTTAGTACAGATGGGGTTTTACCACGTTGGCCAGGCTGGTCTCGAACTCCTGACCTCAGGCAATCCACCCACTTTGGCCTCCCAAAGTGCTGGGATTATAGGCATGAGCCTTTGCACCTGGTCGCACTTACATATTTTCAGTTGCTGTTGCAAATAAAGACGATCTGCTCTAAAATTCCCAAGTGACTACTCTTTTTCCTGAGAACTTTGCACACATTGCTTACTGTCTTCTGACATTCAGTAGAGAGATGAAAATACTGAGCCCTTTCTGATATGCTCCTTTTTAGTAGCTTTTTTTTTTCCTGTTCATGGATGCTTTAGGAAGTTTTAAAAGTTTATAGAAAAAAATAAAAGGAAAATAACGGCCATGTGTGGGTCTCTGCTTGAAATAGGGTAGGTCTCTTTAATCACAGAAATGATTTTTCTCAACTGAGGAAAATTCCATTCTATTTTCTGCTGCTATGCAATACATTTAATATTGCTTATTTGCATTTTCAGTTTCTCCCTTAGGAGCACCAATTAATTTTATCTTCAGTCTGTCTCCATTCTCTTTTCCTCCTATAGAGTCTTTTTCATAACTTTCTTTTTCATCTATACCAGGGATTGGCAAACACTAGTCCGTGGCCTGGCTTGTTTCTCTATGCCTGTGAGCTCAGAATGGCTTTTACATTTTTAGAGGGTTATAAAAATGAACAAGAATATGTGACAAAGAACGCATGACCTGTAAACTCTAAAATACTTGTTGTCTGCCCCTTTACAGAAAAAGTTTGCTGACCTCTGGTCTTCATCCCTGGAAAGCTTCTTGGGTTCATTCTCTCCATCTGTAATTCTACTTTTTCTTACTGTGTGATTTCTGATGTTGGTTCTTTATCACTGCCTTCAGTGAACATTTCAATTTCAATTACATTGGTAGTTCTTGGCAATCTTCCTTATGCCATCTTCTTTTCAGCCATGTAGTGGTGGTCTCATCTCAGCCTCTCTGCTTTCTGTGGCTTGTGCCTGTCCTTCACTATTTTCTCCTAACGCTCCAGGATGTTCTCCTGTTGTTTGCGTATTCCCTCTTTATTCACATTGGCGCACAGCAGAACTTGACCAGACTCAGTCTTGTTTTTTTTTTAGGGGGACAGAGTCTCCATTTGTTGCCCAGGCTGAAGTGCAGTGGAGTGATTTCGGCTCACTGCAACCTCTGCCTCCTGGGTTCAAGCGATTCCCCTGCCTCAGCCTCTCAAGTAGCTGGGATTACAGGCAAGCACCACTGCGCCCAGCTAACTTTTTGTATCTTAGTAGAGATGGGGTTTCACCATGTTGGCCATGATAGTCTCGTCTCCTGACCCCGTGATCCGCCTGCCTTGGCCTCCCAAAGTGCTGGGATTACAGGCGTGAGCCACCATGCCCGGCCCAGACTCAGTGCCAACTGACTGTCGTCTGTTCCCTCTCTACTTAGATGACGGTCAAGGACCTGCTTCCGATGTATCACTTCTGGGCACATTTAGGGACATAGCTTCTAACAATCCGATCCCCAGCTTTGGGCTGACTTTCCCTTAGTGCAGGTGTTAGCAAACTACTGGTCGTGACCTGTGTGCCCTGCTAGGTAAGAATAGTTTTCACATTTTTTAAAGAATTAAAAATAAATAAATAAATAAAACATTAAGAATAATATGTGACAGAGACCCCACAAAGCCTGAAATAGTTCCTAGATGATCTTTTACAGAAAAAGCGGCCAACTGCTGTCTTAGAATATCTCTACACTGGTAGCATCTCCTCCTCCCTCCTGCTTGTTTCTCTCAACTGATGGCATGCATCCCACATCTGCAATCCCTGTAGGCACGACCACCCGCACCCTTCCCATCTCAGCTCCTACCTATAGGGTTTTACTCACTGGGCCTATAACTGAGAAGGAACCAACTAACCCCTGATTCTCGGCAATTTGTTTTTGCATAATGCTGTTTCTGTTCAGAGACAGAAAAATGCACGGAGGGGTTGTGGATGTTAGGGTGGAGGCAGTGGTGCTATTGGAGAACAGGAGGCAAGCTGCCAGGAAAAGGGGATTGGTACCTACAACCAAGAGGGATGACTCTCATTGTCAGGTGACTGTCAACCCTAGGTAACTCTGTTAAGGGTGAGTAATGGGGGATGCAACAGGTCTTCTTACTCTTACTCTTTTCTTCCTTTGTTTTTTTTGATCAAAAGAATTCCAATGCAAAAAAAAGTTGCAAAATCACTAAGTGAAGGTTTAAAGATAACAGCGTAGCATGATGATCTAGTTATAGGTTAAATAGAAAACACAATAATTAATGTTACCTGTAATCATGTACTGTTTTTCTCGCACTCTCTAGTTGTTCGTTTGTTAACAGAATGTTCCTGGGGTCAGTTACCGTGAAGAAATGGTTGGCTCGTCCAATGAAAGTGCTTTGATCCCATCGAGGTTCCCTGATGTTAATGTTTGGTGGCAGTTCTCCAGACATGGTCCCGGACTGCAAAGGGTCAAAAAGGCAAGTTCGTTCGTGCAAGGCTTATAATGTCACTACATATTTAGAAACTTTAGAGTCACCCTAAATGTTCAAGTAAAGATTTACATACTCTTCCTATTTATAAAGATAATTTTGCTATAAATGGCAAAAAGTCCATCTAAATTCACAGCTAACTTTGTCTATAAATTTCAACTGATCTTAACTAAATTTCAATCATTTCCTACATATTTCTCTTTATAAGTACACAGTATTTTAATATTTACTTGTTGGATACCCAGAATGACTCTGGAGAAAATAAAGGTATGAGAAGTTTTAGGACAGGTGGAGCAGCTCACACATGTATTCCCAGCACTTTGGGAGGTCAAGGAAAGAGGATCTTGTGAACCCAGGAGTTTGAGACCAGGCTGGGCAACATAGCAAGACCTCATCTCTACAAAGAAATTTTAAAAAATTATCCAGGCATGGTGGTACATGCCTGTAGTCCCAGCTACTCAGGAGGCTGAGGTGGCAGGGGGGTATGGGGATCACTTGAGCCCAAGAGTTGGAGGCTGTAGTGAGCTATGATCATGCCACTGTACTCCAGCCTAGGTGACAAAGTAAGACCATGTCTCTAAAAAACAAAAAGTTTAAAAACAATAAGTGCTAGGCATAGTGGCTCATGCCTGTAATACCAGCACTTTGGGAGGTTGAGGTGGGTGGATCACGAGGTCAGGAGATCGAGACCATCCTGGATAACATGGTGAAACCCCGTCTCTACTAAAAATACAAAAATTAGCTGGGTGTGGTGGCGTGTGCCTGTAATACCAGCTACTCAGGAGGCTGAGGCAGGAGAATGGCTTGAACCTGGGAGGTGGAGATTTCAGTGAGCCCAGATCATGCCACTGCACTCTAGCTGGCAACAGTGTGTGACTCCATCTAAAAAAAAAAAAAAATAATAATAATAATAATAATAACAACAGTAACAGGGTCTGAAGTTTGAACCCATTTTTCTGAGTGAAACAACCAATGTCAAACTACTAAAGTTGTTTAAAGCCTACTAAAATTGTTATTCCTATTAGGAGAAATGACTAATGATAAAAAAAGGTTTAAGTGCTAAAAATTACACAACTAAAAAAGATGCAAATTCATTCAGGATTGTTTAGTACATAAACCACCAATCAAAAATTAAAAATTACATTCTTCAAGTTACCAGGGACATAGTGCGAAAAACACATTCGCACAGCCCCGTGAATAGGAATAACTCTGTAGCATATAATTATCCTCATAAAATTTTTATTTTCTGGCTAAAGAGCCATTACTTTTTTTCCAAAAGTAATTAATTTCTTTCTCTGAGTAATACATGTTTATTTTAGAACTGCCTTGTATTGTTATAATAGATGCTTACTGTGGTATTCTGAAAAATACAAGCTTATTACAGAAAATAAAGAATAAAGAAAGAAAATCTCCCATAATCCAGGCACTCTGAAATAATTGTTAATGTTTTGGTACATTTCCTTATAGACATTTTCTATACATGTTATTATATAATTAAAAAATTAGTTGATATCACATCTAATATAGGATATCAGTTAGTTGATATCCTATGTTTTAAGATCCTGGTTTTTTTGTACATATTTAATGAGCATCCTTGAGGTCGCTATTCCTTTTGGATATATAATTACACCCTTAATTTTTTTTTAAAATTAAAATTTAATTTTAATTTAATTTATTTTTTATCAGGGGAAAGCGTGAATGCAGTCCCCTACTACCACAAATTATGCAGTCGAGTTTCCCACATTTGGGGAAATCACAGCGGTCAGCACATCCGAAGTGCAATGGATACGCCTTGCTCTGGGAAAAACACCTTCGTGATCGTGGTATCTCCCCTGCCAGGTAAGTATCACTCTTAATCTTTAAGTGGTTTTGATTTTTCATCATGACACATAATGCTCATCCCTGTCTATGCATCTTTTCCCTTGCAGCTGGTGATTTCCTCAGACTAGCTCTCTCTGCATGATATTAGCCGGCCAAAGGATTTTAACCACTATGAAGGCTTCAAACCACGGCTTACTTACACCTGTTTCCCTTCCCTACATTTCTCATACCAGCTTTAATTGTAATTCTCTTTTCCAGGTCACTTTTCCTTTAAGTTACTTTTTTAGTGCTTTACAGGTTCTGAGGTATATTAAGATCTGGATGCGAATGCTGGGCATTCTTGTAAGGTGTACTTTCTCAGAATCTCCAATTAACACGTATCATGGACGACAGGATCAAAACTGAGCATGTGAGGTCTACAGATGTGAGGAATCCAGTGTATGGAAAACAGTAGGGCGGCAAGAGTGAGAAGGTAAAAATCAGCCCTGCTACTCTCAAGCAGGCTGCGGTAACAGACACAGAGAAAGCCAGCTGCAAAGCTAACGAGAAGCCTATTTCCCCTAGCTCACAATGCAGCTATATGGTGTCATAACAGTTCTCTTTTTCTGAGTGACCACTGCTTTCTTATCTCACTGAGAAATCTTGTTCTCTATCATCACAGAGGGCCAGAAACTTTGCTACTTGGAATCTTAATGAGAATAATGAAACATCCCACTCTTGACACAGAAAACAGGCCTGGGTTTCCAGCCTAGGTGCTGAGTTTCAGATTAGGAAACTTTTGGACACAACATGATAAGTCTATCTTAACTTTGTAGTTTCCAAGGAAACAGGGATGTGGTAGTAATAGTGAGAATTATAGTTAAAAGGGAAGAGAAATCACTTGGCATTCAATTTCCTGAGAAAGTCTGTATCAGTATCCACTGGGGAACATCACAGCTCACCTGGGCCCAAGGGCAGGCACAGGAGGGTAGAGGAGGGTGTGGAGAAGGAAATGGCTCATGGCCTCATGTACAGTCACAGCCTGGTGCCCAACAGCATAATGTCTGCACCCAGAGCGCAGGCTGAATCCCATGCCCAGCCTTGTGCTGGACCTCCTGGAACAGAATCTCTAGAAGTAGCATAGCATTTGCCTTTTTAAAAAGCTGTCCAGGTGACTGTGATGTGTTCCACTGGTTCAGAACCATTGATCTGTGTCAGCAGCTTTGCAGGAATAAATAGCTCCCTGAGGAGGGGAGTTTACTGTATTGTACAGTCTCTTCCTTCTTGCTACCGCCATCATGGGATATAAGAAATGTTATGTTATTGTATGGAGACATGCTTAAATTTAGAATTAGAATATATCAAATGTACTACAAAAAACAAAGGGTCCAGTTCATACATGAGAGAGCAGCACTTTTCAGACTTGTCTACAGAGGCTTGGCCTCTGCTGAAGCATCTTAGCAACCTGCAGGGCATGCAGGGGAATTCAAGAAGGTGGGTTCATACACCGGCCCCTGTCCATGAGCCACATTCTGAACTTAAACTTATGGGTATTACTCAGCATTTGTTTCTATCCTTAGAGGTCATCAAATAAATGCCATATGTAATCATACAATTGAAAAAGACACATAATCTGGCCTAATTTCCTCCCATTTCTGAATGGGCCAATAAAAGATAGAATTCCTACCTTCAAGTAGACCATAGTTCAAATGCATAACAGAATAAATTCTTAGCAGAAAAAAATCTGTTAGCTTTGTTTTTTCTAAGAGGTCTAAAAAAACTGTTGCTATCTTTAATATCTATTTATTGAGCCCCTATTACATGACAGACTCTCGGACTGTATCAGTGAACAAAGAAGACAAAAATTCTTGCCCTGCTGAAGGTGACACTGGCATGGCAGAGTGAAAGGAAAACAAGCAATAAACAAAAAAAACACAAAAGATAAGTAAACTATTCATCATATTAGAAGGCAGTAAATGGTTTAGAGGAAACAAACAAACAAACATACATAGGCAGAACAGGATAAGAAGCATCATGAGCAGAGACTGTATTTTTAAATAGGGTAGTCAAGGCAGGTCTCATTGAGAAAGTAACACTGCAGCAAGATCAGAGGAAAGTGAGGAATTGAATGGAGGGAAAAGCATTCTAGGCAAAGGGAAAAGGCATTACCAAGACCTTAAGGCAGAAATGCGTCTGGTGTCTTCAAACAATAGTAAGAAGGCATGAGCTGGAGTGGAGTGAGGAAGCAGGAGATAGGAGATAAGGAGATAAGAGAGGTAATGGTTTAGGCTGGAGTCAGACGATGTGGGTTGTGTAGTCACCGCAAGGCCTTTGCATTTTACTCTGCAGAAAATGGGAGTCATTGGAGGGTTCTGATCAGAGGACTGAAATGAATGGACTCACAATTTAAAAGGCTCTCTCTGGCTGCTGTGTGGAGAACAGACAGTGGGGAGACAAGAGTCAAAGCAGGAGGAGCAGTTGCGAGGTTACTGCAGAGATCCAGACAGAGCCGGGGGCAGCACAGAGGTGGCAAGAGGTACTGGGATTCTGGGTATTTCTTCAATGGTGCCGGCAAGATCTCTTCACACCTTAGACGTGGGATGTGAGAGAAAGAAAATGCATGGTTCCTAAGGTATTTAGAAAAACTGGAGCACGAGAGGGCCTAGGGAGAAGACAGGAAGCTCAAATTTGCACGAAATAAGTTTGAGACATCAAGTGGAGATGTCCAGCAGGAGCAGGTTCTGGGGAGAAGTCTAATCTGGAGATTTCTGTGGGAGTTGTCAGACAGATACGATATTTAAAGTCGTAAGACATGATGAGATCACCAGGGAAGTGAAGGTAAACAGAGAAGAGATCCGAGGACTCTGGTGTGAAGAGGTCAGAAAGGACTGAAGGCACAGCAAAGTGGGCTGGGGAGTGACCGGCGGGTAGAAAACCAGGAGAGGGAGACAGCCTTAAAGATGAGAGGTAAATTGTCCGTAGCCCAACTGGCCAAAAGGAAGACATCTTGGTAGCCAATCACTCCCATTTTTGGATAGTGAAGCGGGAGGAGGTAGATTTAATAGCAATGATGGTGGTAGCAAGAAGGAACAACACATGAAACCGCCCCTCCTCGGGGAACTGTTTATTCCTGCAAAGCTGCTGGTGCAGCTCAATGGTTGTAAACCAATGGAACACAACATCACCTGGAGAGTTTTTTATAAAGACAAAAACCATCTTCTTTCTAGAGGTTCTGATCCAGGAGGTCCAGCGCAAGGCTGGGCATGAGATTCAGCATGCGCTCTGGGTGCGGACCTCACGCTGGATGCACACCAGGCAGTGGCTGTACCTGAGGCTATGAGCCATTTCCTTCCCTCCACCCTTCTCTACCCTCCTGTGCCTGCCCTTGGGCCCAGGTGATCTGTCATGTTCCCCGGTGATCTGATACAGGTTTTTCTCAGAAAATTGAATACCAGGTAATCTCTCTTCCCTTTTAACTATGATTCTCACCATTTTTTCCCTTATGCTTAATATAAATAATCAAAACAAAAATTAATATGTAGCTTTTATAGAATTCTAGTTCCTAATAACAAACTATCTCTAATTTGTTAAATAAAAGGCAACCTTTAGGGCAAGTTGCTGTCATCACAGTCTCATTTTAGAATTGGTTACTTTATTTTTTATTTTTATTTTATTTTTTGAGACAGGATCTCATTCTGTCACCCAAGCTGGAGTGCAGTGGGGCAATCGCAGCTCACTGCAGCCTTGACGTCCTGGGTTCAGGTGATCCTCCCACCTCAGCCTCCTGAGTAGCTGGAACTACAGGCATCTGTCACCATGCCCAGCTAGTTTTTGTATTTTTAAAATTTTTGTATTGTTTGTGGAGACAGGGTTTCACTATGTTGCCCATGCTGGTCTTGAACTCCTGGACTCAAGCGATCTACCCACCCTGGCCTCCCCTAATGCTGGGATTACAGGTGTGAGTCACTGCACCCAGCCAAAAATATGATTACTCTATAAAATATAAGTATTATCATGCATAAGAGCTGGGTAGCCTTAAGAATGATTTATCCCATGTGCGTATTATGTGGAAGCTGAGGTCCAGAGGGGAAATAGCTTGCCCAGCTTGCATGGCAGATGCTGACAGCAGAACAAAGTCTGGGAAAACTCAAAGAAGGACCAACCTCTAGGGCACTGGCCCGCTTTCCATTTACCACTCTCTTCTAGCGATTTTTCTTGAAGTATGACACCAATTAATGTCTGCAGAGAACTGTATCTTGCCCCCTCCCCCTACTTTTTCCTTTAAATAAAAATGTGACCTTTATACTATGAAGTTCTGTACTACAAAAAGCTTAAGGTTACTCTATAGTACAAGTGATCAGGAATGCTGGGGAGGCAAAAAATGTCTTCTTTAGTAGGCAAGGAAAATGGAGAGAGATGGAGAGGGGAACTCTAACATTTTAAGAATTTCTATTACATACAAGGAATTGGGCTAGATGCTGGCCTAACCTTGCAATGTTAGAGAATATTCTATCTCATTTCTCACACAGTGTGATTTAGCCATCCTATGAACATTTTGCAGTTGGAAGAATCAAGATTCTGGGTTGTCACTCAAAGCCACCCCATCTTTCCAGCAAGGGAAGAAGTAGGGGTGCTTGACTCCAGCTGCTTATCTGAAGACTCCAGTCAAATCCACTGAAACCCTGGCACTGGAAACTTCTACTGCATGTACTTGTGATGGGCAGAATAATGGCTGCCAAAGATGTCCCATTCTACTCCCCAGAAGCTGTGAATATATTACTTTACATGGTGCAGGGACTTCACTACATGACTAAGTTAAGGATTTTGAGAGATGGGGAGATGATACTGGATTATTTGGTGGGCCCAATGTCATCACAAAGCTCCCTATAAGAGAAGGAGGCCGGGTGCGGTGGCTCATGCCTGTAATCCCAGCACTTTGGGAGGCTGAGATGGGTGGATCACAAGGTCAGGAGTTCGAGACCAGCCTGGCCAACATGGTGAAACCCTGTCTCTACTAAAGATACAAAAAAATTAGCTGGGTGTGGTATCGGGCACCTGTAATCCCAGCTACTCAGGGGGCTGCGGCAGGAGAATCACCTGAACCCGGGAGGTGGAGATTGCAGTGAGCCGAGATTGCGCCACTGCACTCCAGCCTGGGCGACAGAGCAAGACTCTGCCTAAAAAAAAAGAGAGAAGGAAGGCGGCAGGAGAGCCAGAGCCAGAGAAGTAGACATGGGGACAAGCAGAGGTTGGAGTGACGCTGGAATGTGAGCAGCTGGCCCCTCGCAGGGAAAGGCTCTGCCCCAGAGCCTCCAGAAGGAAGGCCCACTTGTTCCAGACTTCTGACCTCCAGAACTCTAAGATAATTCATTTGTGTTGTTTTAAGCTACTTAAATATGTAGGAATTTGTTATAACAGCAATAGGAAATGAATACAACACTGTTTCCTCTACTTAAAAAGTATTTCAAGTTGTACTAGAGTGGCATAAGAAATACCAATTGGGTTTGATAATCTGTGTTCTCCTGTTCCCAGAATTAAAAAAAAAAAAATACAGACTAACCAGGAATGCCACATTAGCATTCTCACAAAAACAGCTGATCTCAAATCAGATAACATTTTAATTATTAACCATGATCCCATGTTTCAATTAGGTAAGCCTTCTTTCACGCATGAGCTTACTTCCACCTTCAAGCACAGGAATAACTTGCACTCCAAATAAATTGATCTATTTTTAAAAAACAGGAGTCCCACTTAAAAAAAAACAAACACCAAAACTTATTTCCTATTCCATATTAAAATCAACAGCACTGAGCGTGGTGGCGCGTGCCTGTAATCTCAGCTACTTGGGACACAGGTGGAAGGACTGCTTGAACCTTGAAGACTGGAGACCAAACATAGCAATCCATCTATAAAATCAATGGGGCCTAGCAAGCATGCTGACACGGAGCGCTCCTTATGCATGGGGCCTGGGCTGAGGAGGGTGTGCCTAGGCACGCCCTGGGCTGGCTGCACTTTGTGCCGGGAGTCTATTCAGGGAGCGAGATGCTGGCATCCCTAGGCCTTGGCTGCTACGTGGGGATCCCCAGAGTGTGCCCCTCTTCCACCCGCCAGGGTCAGGGCTGGCCGGGCCACTTGGTTGGTCCGCAACATCCCAGCGTGCACCTGCTGGCCCTGTGGCCGGGCAAGGCAGAGATGCACTGAGGGCATCTGCCCCGCACACCTGGTACTGATGAGTCAGCAAGGCTGGGTCATGGGGCAGTGCTGCTGAGGACACCATTGTGGGGAGGGAATGAGGTCATGGGGTGGGGGCGATGGTGCAGGAATAGCCTTGGTTTTCCCATGGTCTGGTTAATGCAGCTGTCCATCTGGCAAATTAAGGCCCCTGGGCTTGCCCAGGAATTGAAATTGGGTAAAGATCAGACATCTTTTTTGAGAAGTGTCTTGAGCACTGCTCACAGTCTTTCATGACCTAAGATAGGGACAGTGCTAGGACAGATGCTTCTCAACTCTGGATTTCTGTAGACTGTGCTGGAGGAAGTCATCATGTTGCACAGCCTTGTGATGACACTGGGGACAGTGTGAATAATCATGAAACCACAGAGACTTCAAAAAGAAACTTTTGGAGAAGAAGATATTTGTGTTTCCATTGCAGATGTGGCAAGGATGATGAAAAATGTCCCTCAGAGGGACAGACTGCACAGGACCCCAAACGTGTTTAAGAGCGTGTGGATGCATTAGTTTCACGGCACCTGAAGAAGTGAAATGCCAGGGAGAGTGAGGAGACAGTCAGTGGGGAGGATGCTCTCTTTGCCCTGTCTACCTGAGACTTTGAGAGTTATGTGGAGTGCTGGGGCGGTGCCTTCAGGCATTTAGAGGCTAGGAGACAGGGGAGCAGGCCTCAGCTCACCACAGACACAGAGGGACCCAGGGAAGCTGTGGCAGAGGCCCTTGCTGAGTCGTTACTAGCTGGCTTCAGGACCGTAGAAAGGCAGCAGCAAAATGTTACGGTTAATGCAGTGGCACACTGGCAGGTTTCTCATGTCCAGCAAGCTCAGTGTTCATGATCTGAAGAAATGGAGGAATGGGGCACAGAGGGAAGAGAAAGGGGCTAGAACAGACATGCCAGAAGGAAATGATTGGTGACAGGTGGTCTCTGTCTATTTCAGTAGCTGTAATGTGGCTTCCTGGCACTTGGCCAGTTGAGGTGTTAATTCTAAGAATGTTTTTCATGAATGGTTTTAAAGAAATACTTGGATTTTAAAGGTATTAAGACATTTTGGTGGGGTATGAGAAAAAAGTGGGACTTAAAATTCTGTGGTTGGCTGATGCCACTTATGCTAAGAAGAAAAGTGACTTTAAGGTTTTACCACATAAAGACATTCTCACAATGATGTTGGCTATCTGGAACTGTTAATAATTATAACATTATATTGCATTTAAATGAACAGATTATTTTACAGATGAGATACATTGAAAAATTAGTTTACCCCTAAAAAGAGACAGAAATAATCCTGTAGAGAAATTAAAAACTGCTTAAATTCAATCTCTTAACTAAGGTTTTGAGTAAATATAGTTTCACAGAGTCTCATCCCAATATATTTCTCAAAGTCTTTTTATTGATTCATTCACAAACAAAATTAACTTATGCCATCTGTATCCACTGAAGGCCTCTTGTGCACTCAATAATGGCTTAGTCCTGGGTTTGCAAAGACCCAACACATAGCTGTTTTTTCTGGCTCTCTGCTGCTGACGGAGCCCCTTGCCCTGTGGCATAATCTCCCACGAATCTACCCTGATAACCTATGGTATGAGAACTGGACTTAAGCAAATATAATCTAGATTTCAGTCCTGATTCTGTTATCTCCTTTCTAGACATGTGACTGGCTGAATTACTTTACATCTCTGAACCTCAATTTTGTCATCTATAAAACAGAGACAAGAGTTGGCTCATAGAGTTGGTAGGATTAGCAAACTGAGGAGTATAAGAGACCTTTATTAAAGTGCCAAACAAAAGTGGGATCATTGTTAACAAGCTGGTTTTCCATGAGTGGAAGCTCCTGTCCTCCCTGGCCATAGTCTTGTGCATAAATACAGCTCCAGGTGCTGGGAATCGTTGCCTGAGCTTCCTGAAAATGATCAGAAACAGATAAGAAAAATAATTTATCTCCAAGATAAACTTTATTTCAAATTTTTAGCTGCATGCTAAAAACATGCTTAACTACTGGAGAAAAAAAATAATTTTCCAAAATGTTGTAGAAAACAAGGCTGGGCGTGGTGGCTCACACCTGTAATCCCAGAACTTTGGGAGGCCGAGGTGGGTGGATCATGAGGTCAGGAGATCGAGACCATCCTGGCCAACATGGTGAAACCCTGTCTCTAAAAAAACTACCCAGACATGGTGGCATTTGCCTGTAGTCCCAGCTACTCAGGAGGCTGAGGCAGGGGAATCGCATGAACCTGGGAGGCGGAGGTTGCAGTGAGCCGAGATTGCGCCACTGCATTCCAGTCTGGCGACAGAGTGAGACTCCATTTCAAAAAAAAAAAAAAAGAAAAAAAGAAAAAACAAAACAAGTTAGCAGGGAATGTGCTTTATCAGGAATTAGTAACAAAGACCTTTAATTTTGGCTAAAGATTACCAATGATAACTATGCTATTAAGCTGGAAACCTGTTGGTTAAAACTACTGTATTTTGAAAGAGTTATGAAAGGGTCTGATTGTCCAGTTTGTTTAGCTAGGGCCAGGCAGGTGTGAGACAGCCTGTCAGTCACTGCTGTCACTGACTAGGGGACATGACGGAGCACCCAGACACTAGGCTTTCCATGCATTGTTAGATTGCTAAATCCTTATGACAGCCCTCCAAGATATTTTCCCCTGTTTTAGAGAGCCACTTGGAGAAATTTAGTACCGTGCCCAAGATGACACAGCCTTCACAGTTCTTCTATCTGACTTTGAAACTCAATTCTGAACCCTCAGAGGCCAGAGAAGATGTGTCTGCAAAGGACAATCACACTAACTCAAGGAGCCTAAAAAGCAAATTTCCTGATTTCTGTTTGGGCTGGTCATCTGCACACCTTTCTTATGGGCATGGCCACATAGGAGATCAAATTATAGATCAGAAAGCTGAATTCTGTGCAAAGCATTAGATTCATTCAAAGGGTATTTACACCCAGCAATGGATTTGTGTTGCATATGCTTCCCTACTCCAGGAATAGCCCTTCATGGAGACATGGGGCCTGCCTTGAATCAGGAAGACAGGGCGAATCAATGCCTCCTGGCTTTCCCACTGCCATGTCCTCCCCACCAATGCAGATCCCACTATTTTATTAACTTTAAAACACCCATGTATCATCTCATATTCCAGTCCTCAAGATCAACTATGAGTGTGGATTTCTTAAGCAGTATCTTAGCTTTGCGCAGTGGCAGTATCGTAGTCAATGAAGTTTATCCGAGGTGCGATTATTGCTGATTACAAACTTAGGCAGTAACTTAGGATGGGTGATGTTCTTACCAGTTAAAAAACATTCTATTGATTTCTATTTGAGATGGTTGTATCAGCCTGCCAAAAATGACAAACGCTACAAACTGTAATATGTTAGATATATTCAGATGAAGTTTTACCATCCACTTATATGAATCAGCTCAGAGGTGATATATACCAAAGTTTATAAAACTATTTTACAAATTAACAGCTGCTAAAGAAAAACTTAGTAACTCTGATTGTGTAATTAAGTGTAGGTTTGATACATATTCTAACTTAATGATTTTTCACTTTCTGGACAATAGCCCTTTGTTCTCCCCTTTTTAAAAAATGAATTCACTACATTTGATTTCTTACCCTTAACCACAAAGGAAAAACTGGTCACATTCATGGTTCTACTCTAACTGAAGGCAGCTCACCACTGCTACACAACAGGATACAGATGCCTAGGCTTCAAGAACAAAGCTGGATGATGGGTCTGGTCTTACAGCCTTTGCTGCCCTGGCTGTCTTCTCAGCTTTCTTTGCAGGAAGTGAGGAGCAGGAAGGGATATTCCCCACCAGTTGGTGCCCATCCCCATGGGATTTCATACAACTTTTACAGAAAATTAAGAACATGCTAAACACTTCACTGATCCTGAATTATGACACCCTTTGCCATATAGGTTCCTCTCTGAAAACTGTAACCACAGATACCATTTTCTGAACATCCATGTGGCCTGAAAGCCTCAATCTAATCTCTGAATACCTACTGAGCTGAGATGGGAGCTGATAGCTCCACTCTGCCAAACACTGCAGTTTTGAAAGTGAGACACCTGCTCGGTGCTGAAGGGAGAAAGGACCTGCTTGAGGTCCCAGAACTTCTTGGGAGCCACCCCATTCATCCGCCCAAACAGTTCCCTCTCATCTTTTATATCAAGTCTGAGGCTATAGGAGCTGCAAAGCCCCCTCATTTACCTGGATACTCCCTGAGCACCTATAACAACGCCTGGAACATTGAAGCAGCTTAGTAAACGAGGAATGGACAAAGAAGAGAGAATCGAGAGGCACCCAGGTCAAAATCTAGAAGTCAAGGCAGAAGGTGGATTAGGACTGTGATAAATGTACAAGGAAAAAGCTATGGGGGTTCAGAAAAGACTTGTTTATGGAGTAGCTAAGTGCCCAAGCTCTGGAGTCAAGCAGATCTAGGCTTTTTCATTCAGGTAGTCAACAAATATCCACTGAGGGCCTTCTTGGTGCAGGCAATTGTTAGGTGCAGGGGATAGACAGGCTGAGCAAGACAAAATAGGCCCTGTTCACACGAGGAGAAGAAAACAAGTAAACACCTTTAATTTCAACTAGTGACAAAAGACACTAAAGAAAAAGCCCAGAGTTTGTGTTACAAAGAGTGTATGTGGGGATGAGGGTGCAATTTTAGACAGCATAGCCAAGGAGAAGCATCTTTGAGAACACAGCATTTATGACTGAGACTCAGATGGCCTTGTACTATGGATGGCCAGCTGTGTGACCTTGGGCAGGTTACTCAACCTCTCTGAGCCCCAGTTTTCTCATCTGGATTATAGAGCCAACACCCAATACCTTGCAGGGCTGGAAGAGTATAAAAGACTATGAACCTAAGCCACCTGGCACGCACTGAGTAGACTGTTTATTGTCATTCTGGGCAGGTTAGAGGCCGGTGACAGATGTCAAAGCTCAGGAGAAAAGCGTTAAAATGCAAGGTCCCCGTGGGACCAATCACTATTCCAAGAATCGACTTCCTTGCACATCGCCTCCCTACTGGATTGCGAGTTCTAGGGCAGGGACCAGGTGGCCTCCACTCCGACCTCCAGCACCAGGAGTCAAAACCGAGGGCGCGGAGAGTCCGGCCAGACACCGGGCCACCTGGCCGCCGCTGTTCCCAAGGCAGCCATCTTGGTGTCCCCGTGGCGGGTTCGCCACGCAGCCGCCGGGGACAGCGCGGCCAGGCGCGCAAGGGAGGGGCGGAGGGCCCTTCCCACCGGGGACGGGGCCCAGGGATGCTGGGCCTCGGGATGCTGGAAGCGAGGAGCTGTCCGGCAGCCGGACGGCAGGGATCTCCAGGTGCAGGGACCCCCAGCCCGCGAAGGGGCTTCCGACCTCCGAGCCCAGGGTCTCGGGCAGCCGGACCGCGGGTGCACGGCCCGAGCCTGCGCGCCTGCGCCAGGCCCCCTGCGCGTTTCCCACCCACCCGGCTGGGCCTGATGCCCGCGACTCACCGCTTCCCCCGGGCCGCCGCCCGCGCCGCTCGCAGGTCCCGCTCAGCGCAGCCTCAGCCGCCACCGGAAGCGCTTCTCCCGCCACGGCGGCCCCGCGCGTCCCCGGAGCGCGTCCTCGCACCGGCCTGTGAGCGCGCGCCCGGGCCCAGGAGCCACGAGGCCCCGGGACCCGCCCTCCCGGTCCAGGCCCGGCCCCACGCCCGCGCCTCCGCTTCTGGGTTCGCGACCGCGCTCCGGCTCCACCAGGAACTCCAAGCCCCAACCTCATGGTGGTGTGGGGCTCTGCGCGGGCCGAGGCAGCTGTTTTCCATTTGGGTTTCTCTTAAGGGACTGCTTCTTTATCATTTCCCGGGGCCTGGCGTGGCCAGCATCCATTCATGCACTCAGTCATTTTACCCAATTAAAGTGTGGAGCTTGGCAAGACTGGCTCTACAAGGCGATTTTAGGACTTTAGTGCCGCAACCTGATTTATGTCTTTAAAAAAATCACTCGGTCTCCTTTATGGAGAACAGGCTGTGTGGGAGGCGATGTGCAGGCAGAGAGGCTGAGAGACTGCTTAGCGAGCTGCTGTGGTTACCCAGGAGAGGAATCGTGGTGTTTTGGACCAGGTTGATAACCTGGGCATATTTAATGAAATCTAATAAATGGTGAATTTATTAGGCCAATGAAATCTAATAAATGGTGAATTATATAATATTACACAGAAAGATTCCATTTTTAAAGATGTAAATTCTCCCCCAAATGACCTGTGACAATTCCAAAAAAAAATTTTGACAACACTGGTGCGCATGGTGGAGTGTGTATTGTAACTGCACAACCGGGCTATAAAATGTATGTGAAAAAATAAAGAGCCAGAAATAGCCAGACAAGGTTTGAAGAAAAGAGCAAGGCAGAGTGACTTGTCCTAGAGATAGAAAATTTGTTATAAAACAATGCTAAATAAGAAAGGTGGTGTGTTTGCTCCGGGGTCAACAAAGAGCTTCATGCAGCCAAATAGAGTTGCCAACCATGTAGAAACCTGCACATGTAGAAACCTGCTGTGAGTTGGCATCACAGGTCAGGAGAGAAAAGTTAGATATTCACTAAACATTACTGGGACAGCTGAATCCCAACCTTGTATAATACAGGAAACTCGACTCCAGGTGGATTAATGATCCAGGTGCAAAAAACAAAACTTCTGAAACTTAAGCAATATGTCACAGATATTTTAAGTGATATTTCTTATCCTTCAAATTCCTATGATGTTTAACTAGCTTTTTCTCTGTATCATACCCTGTGCAAGTGTTGGGCTCAAAAAGATATATAAAATATCTTCACTTCTTGGCCGGGAGCAGTGGTTCACACCTGTAATCTCAGCACTTTGGGAGGCTGAAGTGGATGGATGACCTGAGCTCAGAAGTTTAAGACCAGACTGGGCGACATGGTGAAACCCCATCTGTACCAGAAATACAAAAAATTAGGTGGGCATGATGATGTGTGGTCCCAGCTACTCTGGAGGCTGAGGTAGGAGGATTGCTGGAGCCTGGGAGGTGGAGGTTGCAGTTAGCTGAGATTGTGCCAATGCACTCCAACCTAGGTGACAGGATGAGACCCTTTCTTTTTCACACACAAAAGAAAAGAAAACTAATAATTATTTTAAAAATTTACAAAGGAAAAAACCCAAACCAGTTTCTCCAAAGAGCTTATGGGCAAGGAGATAGACATGTAAATACTTGTTTAAAATAAATAATAACACCTCAATAGAGAACTTGCAACAGTAGTATATGGAATATATTGTATAACTAAGTGCCATGAGAACAAAGAGAAGGGATTGAGTAGTTGCCTGCAGAAGGGGCAGGTGGAAGAGGTTTAGTAGATACAAATGTATCAGTTGTCTGTTGCCACAGTCATGCTATATGACAACCACAAAACATTGGGACTATGCAACAGTAAACATTCATTTTTGTTCCTGAGTCTATGAGTTGGCTGGGAGGTTCTGCTGACCTGAGCTGGGCTCTGCAGAGCTTGCTCATATGTCTGTGGCCACCTGTGGGCCATCAATGACATTACTGATCTTGGCAGGGCTCTCTCATATGTGTGTCTGGGGCCTCAGCTAGGATAACTGGGTCAGGATGGCTCTGCTCCATGTCTCACTCCTCCAGCAGGCTGACCTGGACATGCTCACATGGCAAAGGCAGAGAAAGAAGAGGGTAGATGCACTCAAGCCCTCTTGAGGCCAAGGCTTGAAACTGGCAATCCTTCAATTCCAAGGCCAGGTCACATTTCATTTCCAAGGTAAAAGCGGGTCACAAGGCCAGTCCCTATTCAGGGTGAAATAGACTTTATCTTTTGATGAGAGGAGCTGCCAAGCAACATGGTAAGCAGGTGTGGACATACAGACTGGTGGAGAATTGTGGATCTTTTTTCTTAAAAAATTCTGTTACATGTGGTTTTCGTCTTTCCAGCATCTCAGTTTCTCTTGGGGAATTCCTCTCCCCAATTTCATTTGATTTTGTCTGATTATCAATATGGGACTTGATCTCCTCCTGCCTGCCAGAGTCATAGGTACATAGCCCAAGCTGGGCCAAGCAGAATTCTGCCCCACGTTTATATGAAGGCTCTGGGGAAGAGAAGTCACCTCTCCTCCCCACCTTCCTTCCCTACCACACACATATATGGGGGCAGCTAAGCTAAGAGAATGTGGATTAAGGGCTGCTAGAGCTGTGGAAGTGAAGCTAGGCTAAAAGATGTAAGAGAGACAGAGGTCAGATGATATCATGTCAGGTCCTGGACTCAGCCAAGTCCGAGGCTAGATCTGCCTCCTCCTGGGCTGTCAGCTACGGGAGCCAATAACTCCCACCCCCCTGCCACAACTCTTTTCTTTTCCCTTCCTTTTCTTTCTTTTTTCTTTTTAAAATCTTAAGCTCTTGTGAGTTGGGTTTCCATCCCTGACTAACTGAGGAGAGGAGATGTTCATAGAGGTGGTGACATCCGAGCTAGTGTGACTGAATTTGAAAAAGCGGGAAAAGCAGATGGATGAAGGGAGAAAAATGAGAGGGAATTAAAAGTAGAAAGCAAGGGTTTATATGATTTCCAATCATTGTTTCAAATAAAGCCCTTTCAGAAACAGCTTCCATAAAGCTAAAATGTCATTTCTGTTTGATACAGAGAACGAATGCCTGGGAATTCTTGCTAGGCTTGCATCAACAAAAGTTGCAAAACACTTGCATTTTAATATGGACTTTGATCATTCAGGGAACAGCAAAAACTAAACAGTGCTTAAATCAGCAAAGATGGGGGCCATTTCTGAGCATAGCAAAAGTTCAGGGAGCTGAGGAAAGAGCTTGCTGAATGTATCACAAGGTGAAGTTTTCATCAGAGGGCAGGACAGGTAATCCAATGAGAACCATATTTTTTGTTGGTTTGTTTAAATTAACTCTTTAGTGAAAACTTTAAATTCCAGATGATATTAGTCATGCTGTTTCTGATGACAAAAGAAATACATAATCAGATGAACTTGAAAAGTACAGAAAAGTACAAGGGTACACTCAATGCTACTCCCCAGAAATCTCCCTGCTACATTTTTCACGTATTCCCTTCTGATGTTTTCTTTCCTTTTCTGACCCATCAAACTTCTGCTCATCTCATGCTTGAGTTTCAGCTCCCTGTAAGCACAAGCCCAGAAGCACGCAGTGCAGCACTTAAGCACACAGGCTCTGCAGGCGGGCTCATCTGGGTTCTGATTCCATCTCTGCCCGGAGCAGGTATGAGACCCTACACTTGATCTTGCTATGCCTTGGCTTATGTCTAAAGGGGATAAGTCTGTCATTTACCTGGGGCTGTCACCACCATTACCTGAAATTACATATGTGCAGAGATGAGCAGGGTGCCTTGACAATGGTGAGCTTTGTTAATTGAGAGCCATTTTTCTTAGAGTTCCAGTTTCATGCCTCCTGCAGCACTTCATAAACTCTCTCTGCATTGTTTTACAGTCCTGTCTTCTCTCTAGACCACGAACTCTTTCGAGCAAGAAACTCAGTGTCATTCAACTTTCTGTCCCCAGTGTCTAGCAGGACATCCAGTGAATGCAGTTATTTGTTTGCTAAATGTGTGGGGAGAATCCTGGTGCATGTATTTTGTGTTCTGCTTTCTTCACTCAAAGTTATAGTTTCTAAACATGTTCTCAGGTCACATCGTAATCTTCACTATTCATTCTTTTATGCTTTTTATTCACTAAATGCGTATTGAACACTGACTGATTCTACATGAGTTGTTATCCCAAGTGCTAAGGCATCTGCAGTGAATGGAACACATGTCACTGCTTGCCCTCATGTACTTGATTGTCTAGGAAATAAAGATAGTCAAGAAGCACGATGAATAAGTAGAATATATAGCACTTTAGAAGGTAGTAAGTGCTATAAATAAACAAAGAAAGAGGTGTGGAGGGACAGGGCACTGGGTCAGGGAAGACCGAGGGGAAGGTGCCCTCTCTTGTTTGAATGGCTGTAGAACATTTCATGGAGCAGGTGTGTCAGTGTCCACCCAGCCTCGCGAGGAAAGTCTTTTTGCACTACCCACTCAGGCACATTGGAGTTGGTGTGTTTTTTTTTTCTCAGGTTGGGGGAAGACCTGGAGATTCTGGGTCCAGAATCTTACAGAAGGAAGGGAGAGGAATGCCAGTAACTGAGTGTACATTATGGGCTGGGCAGGCAGCACATATGCCCTAACCACTTGCACAAACATCTTCTCTAGTCTTCACTGGAACCCTGAAGAGTTAACTACTTATATCAGTCAGGCTTCTCTAGAGAAATGGACCAATAGACTATGTATGTATATCTCTCTTTCTCTCTCTAGTATATCTCCATCAATTGCTCTCTCTCTCTGTCTTTCTCTCTCTCTCTCTCTCCATTTATCTGTCTAGAATGATTTAGTTTAAGAAATTGGCTCACATAATTGTGGTGATTGGCAAGTCTGAAATCTCTAGGACAGGCCAGCAGGCTGAAACTCAGGCAAGAGTTGATGCTGTAGTCTTGAAGCTGAACTTCACTTCACTGGGAAAGTCAGGTTTTCCTCATAGGGCCTTCAACCAATTGGATGAGGTCCACCCCCATTATTGAGGGTAATCTCTTTTGTTTAAAGTCAATTGGCTGCTTTAGATATCAACCACATCTACAAAACTCCTTCACAGTAACACCTAGATCAGTGTTTGATTAACTCACTGTATAGACTAGTCTGGTTGGCACATAAAAGTGTGTGCCATCATCTACTATGGCATCACACTACCCCTGATTTTACATCTCCATTTCTACTCTTACCTCTAACTGTTCAGTCCTTGATCTCTTGGAAAGGTGAATAAAATCATGTACCCTTTGCTTTTAAATCATCAACAGCTTCCAGTCACACTTACAATAAAATTTGAACTCTTCCCATGGCCTATAGACCCTCATGATCTGTCCTGTTTCAGTTCTCCAGTTTTACCATATACTACTCCTCCCCATGCTCATGGTAATGCTGGCTCAACAGGACAACTTTACCTACCTCAGGGCCTTTGCATATGCTGTTCCCCCTGCCTGGAATGCTCTCAGGTCAAATGTCACTTTCTCAGAGGTGCCTTTCCTGACTGCCTGTTTGGAATAGCCCCTCTCACCCACACTGGAGCTCATTCCTTGTTTATTTCTTTGGTTGTACTGACACTATTCAGAATTATCTCGTTTAGGCCAGGAATGGTGGCTTATGTCTGTAATTCCAGCACTTTGGGAGGCTGAGGTGGGAGGATCACTTGAGCTCAGGAGTTCAAGACCAGCTTGGGCAATGTAGTAAAACCCTGTCTGCCCCCAAAATTAAAAAATTAGCTGGGCACACCTGTAGTCCCAGCTAGTTGGGAGACTGAGGTGGGAAGATTGCTTAAGCCCGGGAGGTTGAGGCTGCAGTGTGCTGAGATCAACTTCATGCTGGGCAACAGAGCAAGATCCTTTCTCAAAACCAAAACCAAAACCAACTAAACAAAAAATTACCTTGTTTACTTATTTTTGATTTGTTTTTTTCTCTGTTTTCAGCTAGAATTTGCTACCATAAAGGCAGGAATTCTGTCTGCTTTATCCCCCACTATATTCTCAGCTCCTTGAAAAGTGCCTGCAGTTACTGTAACAGCCCAAATTATGCCACAAAACCATTGTGGTAAGGACTCTGTGGCCTCCACCCCTGAACACTGGACGAAAGTCACTCCTCTCCTGAAACTGTTTGCTGCAGCCACTACCAGAATGGAGTCTCTGCTGTCTGGGCTAGGAACATCTGATTGGCTCAGCTGAGGTCACATGCCAGACAACATCAGACCTTTCCTGTAGAGGCCAATGACGCCTGCCTCCCACTCAGACACAGACGTTCCCTCCTGCCCTTTCTCAGTTAGGACACCCCCACTCCCAATATCAACTGCTTATTATCTATCACCCGCTTTCTATAATTTCTGACACTAGTTTTCAGTTATTTACTTCCTCAGAGGTGCCTTCCCAAACCCCTTGTCTGGAGTAGCCAAGAGTAACTGTGGTTTTTGTCGTTACTTTTAGCAACAAAAACCACGATTACGTTTTCATCAATCTCATACTTTTGCCTGCTCTGGAACTCATTCATGCTCTGAAACATTTATTATTCATATAAATGGAATCATATGGTTATACCTCTGTGTGTATATGTCAGGTTTCTTTCACTCAGCATGTTTTTGAGATTTATCCATGGTGTTGGATTTTTCCCATTGTGGCATAGGATTCTGT
>PVKP010011568.1:0-60985 GCA_004027715.1 Plecturocebus donacophilus | reverse complement strand
ACACCACACATGCATCACACCATACACACACACTACACACCACATTACACTCCCACCCCACATCCCACACACCCCACCACAGACACCACACATATAGTACACTTACCACACATGTATCACACCATACACACATATACCTGACTACACTCCCAACCCACCTTCGCACACACCCCACCACAGACACCACGCACACACCACAGACATCACACACACCACAGACACCACACACACACCACAGACACCACATACACACACACTACACACCACACTACACTCCCACCCAACATCCCACACACTCCACCACAGACAGCACACACATCACGCATACCACACATGCATCACACCATACACACATACACCACACTACACTCCCAACCCACCTTCACACACACCCCACCACAGATACCACACACACACCATGCATACCACACATATCACGTATACCATACATGCATCACAGCATACACACACTCCACACACACAGTACTACACTCCACCCCACCTCCACACACACTCCACCACAGACACCATGCACGCACCACAGACACCACACATGCATCACAAAATACACACACACCACACATACAATACTACACTCCCACCCCACCTCCAGTCACACTCCACCACAGACACTACACACACCACACATACCACATATACTACACATGTATCACACCATACTCACACAGCACACACACACCATACTATACTTGCAACTCACCTCCACACACACCCCACCACAGACACCACACACTTACCAAACACACACACACTAAACTCCCACCCCACCTCCACACATTCCTCACCACAGACACCACACATACACACACACACACACACCCCACCTACCATATGTGCATCACACCATACACACACATCACATTACACTCCCACACCACCTCCACACACACACCACCACAGACACCACACATGCACACATACAATACACATACCATACATGGATAGAACCATACATGCATACCACATTGTGCTCCCACATCACCTCCACACACACCACCACAGACACCACATACACAACACACAGTGCACATGCCACATATGCATTGCACCATACATACACCACCACACTGCACTCCCACCTCACCTCCACACACACCAGCATAGACACCACACACACACACCACCACAGACACCACACACACATACACCACCACAGACACCACACACACACCACCACAGACACCACACACACAACACACAGTGCACATGCCACTCATGCATCACACCTACACATACCACCACACTGCACTCCCACTTCACCTCCACTCATACCAGCATAGACACCCCACAAGCATACACAGATCGCACATACCACACATGCATCACACCACACATTTCACACTATACTCCCATCTCCACCTCCACACACATCACCACCATTACCCAACAATCCATAATGCAGATACCATATACCACATACACCACACATGTCACACCATACACATACAACAGACACACCACACATACATACACATCATACACACCACATTTACCACACACACCACACCACACATGCCAAACACCCATACACACTATAAACACCAAACATATCACACATACAACACACACGTACACCACACTGCACTCTCACCTCTACCTCCTCACACACACCACCATTACCCCACACACCACAGCACAGATATCATACACCATGAACATGTCACACCATACACATACACCACACATATCAAACATGTATACATACCATCCATACCACACGTACCACACAGACATCACATCATACATACTCACCACACATGCCACTATGCATCACACCAACACACAGCACATACCATACATACCACACATACCACACAATCCACAAACACATCACACATATCACACTCTGTAAACATGCACTACATATCACACACACATACATGCCACACATATCACACACATCACACCATACACCCACATCAAGCACATGTACATACCATACACACTATACATATCACACCACACCACACAGCATACATACATCACACCATACAGATACCACACATACATACATACCATACACACCACAGATACACCACACATAACACAGGACACACACATATGCTACACACACATACATACCACACATACCAAACACTCACACCACATACACATGCACACCATACACACCACACATATCACACACACACACTACACACAGCATACACATCACACACAGACACACCCAGTACACAACACATCCACCACACACACTACACACACACAGTACACTAAACACACATACATACCTTACACACCACAGACACACTCATAATACATAGACCACATATGACATATACACACTAGTTAAGTGACTAGTTCTTTATTTTTGCTTTAATGTGTCTATGGTACCTTCTTTGTTACCTGAACTGAGCCTATTCGTACAATAAGAGCTAAAATTTGCTCAGCAGTTTCTTAGCACTTACATAAATTATTTCATAGTAACCTCATGTGGTACAGATTATTACTATTATCCCCTGTGTTAAATACACAAAAAGAACCTGGCAGTAACCACCATCTCAGTTAGTTTGAAGCTGAGAGGGCTCCAGGAACATTAGATATTCAATGTTAAAACTATGGAATTCCCAGGCAAACTGTGACAACTGGGTCACCAGAAAACTGAGACACAGAGAGGCCATGAAACTTCCTGAAGTCACAGAGCTAGTGAGCAGTGGAGCTGTGATTGGAAGCTCCCAAGCGTTTTAGCTACAGCTCCACCTTAAGTTCCCATCTGGCCCCTGTGGCCTGGCTCAACTCTTACAATTCTCTACCATGATCAGGACATTAAAATAAACATGTATCAAGGTTAGTTATGTATCTCATAAAGTATTAGGTATATCAGGATGCTCTAACATATGTATCCAAATGACATATCGACAGGAAAAAATAATGCATTAGAAATCTAATACTTTTTTAAAAAATATGAAGCACAAATCCAACATATCCAAGCATCATACATAGTTGTCGTACTTAGACACTAGCAGGAAAGACAAAACTGATTGCAGGCAACTGTTTCAGATGGATTACTGCTAAACACATGTTACTTACTCTAAGAGCTACAGGAACCCAGGCAATGCACAAAGCAGCAAATGTAAATTATTTTTATTACCAAAAGGTAGGTTATGAGAGAAAGCACCATGAAAATGTGGGACATAAACTAGGAATATTCATGGTTTTACCTAGACCAAATTTAGGTGTTTGAAAAGGAGAGATTCTGGGTGGGACACAAGAGAAAAAGCCTGCCGGCAGGACAAAACCTACTGTGTGGAGAATGTTGAGGATGAGGTTGCAAAACAGGAACTGAGGATGAGAAAAGAGGGTGTAAACAGGTTTCCCTAAAGAAGAGGCAGGCAACTTGCTTACTTATCAATCAGACCACCACCGATCAGGGTATTACATGCGCAGAATTCTAAAAAAACCTATCAAATGTTGACAACTGAACAAGCCAAAAACCCCAATCCATTTTGACCCTTTTCTACATGTATGCATTTGAGTATAGGAAGGTGGAACTCTGTAACTGACTTCTCTAACCTGGCTCGAAAGCTTTACAGATTACAAAGCTGTATCATGATTAAGGCTATTAAAACAAAAATTACTCAGATGGGTGGTATTTTCCAAGAGTTATTATGTGCAACAGAAAACTTGAACACATATGCCCAAACTTCTCATTAAGTCATGATGAGAGGAACAATAATACAGTAAATATCAAATTTAGGCCGAACTCAGTGGCTTCCGTCTGTCTGTAATCTCAGCATTTTGGGAGGCCAAGGCGGGTGTATCATCTGAGGTCAGGAGTTCAAGACTAATCTGGCCAACATGCTAAAACACTGTTTGAGGCACGAGAATTACTTGAACTCGGGAGGTGGAAGTTGCAGTGGGCCAAGATTGCACGATTGCACTTCAGCCTGGGTGACAGAGCAAGACTCCGCCTCAAAAAAAAAAAAAAAATCAAATTTAAATAGACAGGCACAGTGGCTCATGTCTATAATCCCAACTCTTCAGGAGCCTGAGGTGGGAAGATTACTTGAGCCTGGGAGTTTGAGATTAGCCTGTCCAACAAGTGAGACCTTATCTTGATTAAAAAAGAATCAAATTAAAATGACAAGAAAAGAAATACCCAAACAAACCACTCTTTTTAAATTTTCAGCTTTGCTTTCAGCTGAAGAATCCAGTGTTCCTGAGAGAGCCAACTGACTGGATTATCAAATAGTTAAAGGTTATAAACTTTGGATTTCTTCAATACAGTTACCCAAACTTCACCTGAGACACACATTTTGGGAATACTTTTGCTTAATACTGGCTTCAAGCCATTAGGCAACAAGCCATATAATCAAGAACTTAATAATAGCCATAATCACCCATAGAAATGTCAACGTTAAAAATGGACTGTCCTAGTACATGGAGATGCAACTCACAGGTGAGAAGAGATGGCGTATATTTGCACAAATAAAAGTAATTTACATTTCTGTGAACTATAGAATGAGTCACCCCATATTTGCATATTTATGCTTACTACTGTGTTGTATATTGCAGACTAATATTCTAATTACTTCCAAACCAATCCCATTTTCCTCTCTATGAAGGAAAATGAGCTAGTGGCTTATCTATACATATTCTCCATAGATACCTGAGCACATCAGCCTAAAAGTGTTTCTTAAGGTATAGTTTGAGGACTTCCTGCATCAGAATCATCAGGGCTATGTGTTAAAATGCAGGTTCTTAGGTTCTGCAGTTCACATTGGTTCAGGAATTCAAATATGTAAAAATGTGTACTCTGTAGATAATCTTTATGTACTCTACTTTGGAAAATCACTGGCATGGAAGGAACATGAAAGCAGGTCCCTTCTCTCACCAGGTGACCCATGACAATGATAGAACTGAGTCCTGGGAGGGTCATTTTACACTCCAAGTCTTCCACAAAATGCCCTTACTAACCCACATTCAAAAGCATGAGGGCTGGCAAAGATGCATACGATAAGAACTTCCCCATCTCCCGCCCCTTTCGTAGACCAAATGTCTTCACCACTATCAAAATTGTCCAGGGAAAGTCTGAGACTTGCTTGACATGTTTTGCAAGTTGCAATTAAATATTCACAGAGCAAAAATCCCTGTGTAGTTCTTTGTTGTACATGAATTACGTGCAAAGGGTATATTATAGCAGGCAATGAGCGTTTCTTAGACTACATCTTATTACCCGTGAAACCTGCCCCTCTGAAGTGTGAGCAGCTGCTTCTCTTCTTTCTGTGTGTGCTTGACCTACAATTCCTCCATGTCTAAGCCTCTCCAGAGGTCTCCATCATAATGAGTTAAGTTCAATGGACACGTATGCTGTTTCACTTGTTAAGAACACACTTCCTTCCCAGAGCACGCTCCTATCTTTCATCAACACTGAACAACACGCTTGCTCTAGAAGCTTTTTCTTCTCTTCTTCCCCCAACCGCCCACCAACCTGCCTGAGGTCGGTCCGATGAATCCTCCCTTCCTTCCTGCTTGGTGTCCCCAGGAAAACAGTATTGAATGTCCTCTGTTTATATGCATGTCTGTAACATATGCTCAGGTAAACCAGCATTTGCCTTAGTTTCTCCATGAACCATAATGATCACATGAGAGGGAGCTATCTAGCACTTCCTGTGAAATACGTAATAAAACCCAACTCCGCATTCTGTGCAGCAATTAGCTCTGGGCCTCTGTGTAGGGTGAGGGTTTGATCCATGCTTCTGACTGCTCAGTGAGTGTTATTCTTCCTTCACCTTACGATGCATAGAATGGAAATGCTTCCTGCCACCCACAGAATGAAACTCGATTTCCCCACGTGTTAATTTTATTAAACCAGGCGAACCAAGCTAATGTGAGTCCATCACTACGAGTCAGCCTCATAGCTGACATCAAGTAGACTCATGTAGGCTTTTTGTTTTCTTTTTTTGTTCTCCCACAGCCTATTTTTTAAAACCCTCTGTAAATACATTTAATAATCAGTTGGTAGATTATCATACAAAACTAGTCTTAACTAAATTTGAATTCAATGTTTATTTGAGGCAGTGATAGCTAATATTGACTGTTGCATAGAATTATGAGAAACCCCTGAGCAGTCTGCTCCAGTGGAGCCTAGATCTATTTTTTAAAACCAGTTATTGATTTCTGCAAATAGGCTTTCCTTGAGGCTCCAGCTAATCATGATCTTTAGGTGAAGTATGGTAAGTTGATGGATAGTGAGGGTGAGTACATTTTCCCTTTGTTCATCTACATTCTTATTAATAATAATATCTTTCATTTATAACTCCTTTCATCCCCAAGCATCGTGAAGTGCTTAGTGGACATAATGATGCTGTACAGAGAAATCCATCACCCATCCCGCAGGCGAAACACAGCAGTTGTCTAGCTTTACTGCTTGGCTGCACTGCAGCTTGGGGACACCAGGAGGAAGTCAATGGACAGCCAAAGCTATTCTAAGCAGATAATTGCAGGGAACTAGACTGCAGTGGGACTAAGCCCTTTGACCTAACACTCACACCAGTGTTTGGAGGGCTCTGCACCTGCTTATAGCACTGAGTTCCAAAACTGTTGCACCAAGTCAGGGTTGCAATGGAGAGGTTATCCTAAAGAGCTAACTCATCTGAGAACAGTGTCTCAGTGCTCCCCTTCCAAAAATATAAAGATGCCAAAATGCATGCAATCAAGCCGATGGGTGTAATGCATGTACAAATAACTCACTTGCCTTTCCCCATGAGCAGGCTCAGTGGAAACAGCATTCCCTGTCTTGCTAGCAAGAGCCCATGATTCCAAGCAATTCCTCTCCAATGCTCCTGTTTCCTGTCTCTCTTAATTGCAAAAGGAAAATATGATGGTCTGGCTCTGTGGAATTAATGGGTAAGCCTTAAAGGGAAGGATTAATTTAGGTTAGGTGTCTTTGCCACTTATCAATTGTGTGACTTTGGCTTAGTAGCTTCCTGTTATTATTCCATGAATGATATTTTTCCATGGTGAGTGACCAAAATCGCATCCAAAAGGCAGAGGTCCATCTTTGAACCCTCTATGATTAATATTTTTCTGGACTTTTGTTCCACCTTGGTTGGATGGCACATTATAGATATTTTAAAATGTGTTGAAATGAGTATACATGGAAAGATAGTGGAATAAGACACACTGGAGACACCAAAAGATGGTAGGATAAGAGGGAGGTGAGGGGTTAAAAAAATATTACCTATTGGGTAAAATGTTCACCATTTGCATGATGATCATACTAAAAGCCCAGATTTCACCACTGCACTGTCTATGTAGGTAACAAAACTGCAGTTGCATCTCTAAATCTACATTTTTAATGTGTTGGTTGGTTAAAAAGTAAAATAAAAAACGGAAGAAAGGCATGAGTGGGAAAGAACGGTCCATTAAATTTCCCTTCACAAAAGTGTGTAATCAGGACTCACAGGCTATTTCAAGCATTTACTATATGAGGTCATTTTTCTCATCATTTGGATATCTTCTGAAACTTCACCTTCTCCAGAAAAATTTGCCATCTCCATCAGCAAGAAAACTGCTGACCCCTCCGTCCAGTCATAACCAAAGAACACATCATGAGTTCCTCAGGCTCTACTGCTAATTAGTGACCCAGATTCTTCCCACCCCAAGCAAGCCTCTGACTGAATACCTCATAGTGTGTCAGTCTCTTTCTCTCATTTACAACTTAGCTTAATGGCTTTACTCTCCTTCTGTTTGACCTATCCATGTGTATTCAGATCACTACACCTGCTTAGGAAGCAGACCCTTAAAGACTGAGCATCCAGTCTGCTTTGCTCTGCAGCACAGGGCTCAGCACATTGCCAAGTCACAGGCAAGTGGAGCTTAAATGTCCCCTGATGCCAACAATTGAGGGTATGCTATTTTGCTGTGCTCACTAGGTGCAGATTATTTTCGACCAGCTCAGTATTGGCTGTGTGAGCAAGACACTGGCTTAATTACCTTTCCTAATGGCTGATAAGGATCAAAGGATGAGTGAGCTGAAATGCTGAGCAGCACCAGCTGCCATTTCCCATTTCCTTGCTGTCCCGAGCCTTGTCCATGGCAGACATGATTAGAAATGACATCCGGTTATCGCCACTTTTTTTTCAATGACATGTGGCTCATACCTTTAAGTGAGCAAGCATCTCCCTCCTGCCCATGGCATAAGAGGAAGCCTTTTACTCCCTGCCCATTTGATTATCCTGTCTCCAGCTGATACAGCAAAGCTCTCTGCTATTGAGCAAGTCTTACCTACAACCATGCTGTTCACACAGAACAAATGAGTCTTCCGTTTGTGAACTGGGGTATATCACAGAAATGTTGGACTATGAAACAGATCTCCTTGAATAAAAGCATACTGTGAAGGTTCTCTCTTGGGGTGTCCATTTGAGGCGGGCTGTTAATGAAAAACATTTCTTTCCTATCTGAATTTAGGAGTTATTTCTAAGAAAATGTTCTCACCTAAAAGATTGAGGAAAAACAATTCACCATCAGAAGTCAATGACCTCCACACTGCATTGTGTTCATTCTCTTGCCTGTATGTATCCTCTTACAAGACTGAGAGCTTCACAAGGTCCCCACAAGGACCATGTCATCTTAATGCCTAATTCAGTGTCTGATTCATGGGAATGCTTGAGACATGTCTCTTGAATGACTGAAGGAATGAAATAAGGAGTGGAAGAGTTCTGGAATAAACATAGAAATGAACACATCAGTGAATGAGCAAGGATGCTGTGTATTTGAGGTTAAATGCCCTGTCTTGTCATATATACTGATCAATTAAAAGTCTCTGAGAGTCTGTATATGCCAAGTGGGAAGGAGAAAAAAATTAAAATCCATTCTTTGCCAAGGTCACTCTTGTAAGAATTTCCAAAAAACCTAGAAAAAAAAAAGTTTCTTACTGGGATTTGTTGTAATTTGTGTATATCAAACCAAATGTTAAAAGGAAAGTATTGTGGGATTTCCCCCTCCGGGGTCCCCTTCCACCCTCGTGAAAGCTGCTTTTCCTCTCCTGGATTCCATACTTGGGTCCCCTTCCACACTCCCTTCCTGGAAGCTTTCTTTCTTCTCCTTTTTCTCTTTCTCTACCTAAATAAATCACTTTTCTGGAAAAAAAAAAAAAAAGTGTTGCTTTTCTATACCATTAAGTCTTTTTTTTAAACATGAAATTATTTGGCCTTATCCCATAGCTCAGAAAAATTACTCTCTCATGTGTACAGGTACTAGTCAAGAACTGACTTGTGTCAGCTTATTTTGATCCATCTTGAAAATCCCTCCTCTTTGCTCACTTTTTCTCTAATGCTGAGTTCCCAGAAAAGGAAAGGAAGAGAAAGGATCCCAGCTGCCTGCTCTGCAGTACAGACAGCTGGGGAGAGATGGAGCCACTAGCTAAACTGCTTCCAGGGCCACTGGCCCTCTACCCCTCTCAGTGCTGAGCCAGTGTCTCAGGAGGCTTCTCAACTGGCATAATCCACTTGAAGTAGAGACTGAAAAATAGAAACAAGCTGGGCTAAAGACATTAAAAAGGGTTGAAGTGGGCTGTAGCAGACAGCCATGCAGAGTATCTGTGGGTGAAGGGAGGGAAGACGCATGGAGAAGGAGGCACAGTGCAGCTGAGGTGGGCTTGCAATCCATCGCAATCCAGGGAGGCCACACCTCCAGCCTGACTCATTGAGATGGGCCTACCGTTTCTGAAACTGTCTTTCTATGTATATTTATGTAGAATACCCAGCATCCCTGCAAGGAGCTACTGCTTGTTATTTTGACTGATTACAGGCGAGTGACTGCATTGTAATGGCAGCAGCCACTCATTAGCTCTGGCGAGCTAGACAGAAACCATCAGCTCATTCCGACTGCATCCGCCCCTGGAGGTGAATATTCAACAGGAATTGATCTCCTTAATGAGAACACAGCCCGTGCTGCTTCGATTAGCAGCAGTGGAATTTTAAATAGTTAATTATGACAAAGGGTCAGCATGTGCATATGTGCGCTGGGGAACACGCTTGTGTGCGTGTGGTTGAGTGGACCCTCAGCTGGTATGTGGGCCTGGGCTTCATAGAACATTCAGGGAGAACAATTCCGGAGAATGACACTGGGATCCCAGTGGTTGCATCAGGAGTGGCCCTTCCTATCAAGAAATTCCTAGAAGGAAGCCGTGGAATATGCATTCTCCCCTCTGTGCCCATAGGGATACCCAGGAGGTTCTCCATGGTACTCTGCCCAATGTTCCTTTCCTGTGACAGACAAGCCCAGGGAACATCATGGGTTGATGAATATGGATGTTGTAGCCTAGGAGGGCAGATCTGTCTGTTCAAAACAAAATAGTTCCTTTTTTCTAAAACTTAGCTGAAAGACCTTCCCCAAACCCAATGAACATAATTAAGAATAGGCTGAACTGGACAAGAAGACATGATAATTGATTGTGGTCTTTCTGCCTGGCAGCTGCACTTAATTAACCTTTAGATTCAAATGTCAAGTGGTGTCTGCATGGAGAGGCATGGAGAACAGGCCGCCTGACCCCACTTCTCTGGCTCACTGGAGGGAACTGGTTCAGAGGTCACCTTGGGGCTGGGCCTCAACGATCTTATCTCTGGTTTCACTCCGACATCACTCAGATTCCTGGAGTTTCTTCTCAAATCCTGAAGGACACAAGAATTTCTCCCATGTGGTGGCTCTACTGCAGTCTGGTCTGCAGCGTTAAGTCACTACCCTGCAAACGGGAGTCCATTACTTGGGTTCTTCTTAGCCTGGCTTTTCAAAAGGCAACCAAAGCCACAATCCATAGGCCAGGTGTCATGTGTCCAGGAAACAAAAGCAAGACAGTCCTGCTCTGGTCTCTTTTGTCTCACCAGCCTGCAGAGATCATAATCACTCACAGTAACATCATCTTTGAGAACAAAGCCCAGCGAATGTGAGGATTGTAGGTGAGCACAGGGGATTTGGGACTCTGTTCAAGCTCAGTCCACAAACTGACAAAGCATGAGCAGAGTCAGTGTCTCAGTATCATTCCTGTGGCTCCTGGGAGCGGCACACAGAGCTTTGGTTTTGTCAGTCCTCATTTAAGGACTGACCCTGGTGAAGCGGCATCAGCTGTAGCCGTCTTTGAGGCATGTTGCTGGGGGATGACACAGCATGCGCCTCAGGGTACACGGGGCCATAGGTGATGCTGTGTGTCCCCGTACACTCCTGCCCTCTGGGATCAGGAAGAGGCTGTTTCCAGCACAAGCCCAGTCGGAGCTCTTTATACTGCACGGCTTCTCAAGGGCTGGTGTGAAACCAGCAACCACACAATGGACTGGCTGACCTCTGAATACAGCATGGAGCACAATTCAGGTCCCTTTTCCTTCTATCCCATTGGTCATCTGGCTTCAAAAGGGGGTCGGATCTACAAAAGGGCACATCTGAATTGATGTGCATTTTGGAGAGGAGGCAGGTAGTAGTGTTTCTGGGGATGTTGTGCCTGTTCTGGCTGGCCACATTTGAAAAGAAGAAAAGCGAGAAGGAAAGAAAGAATAAAAAGAAGGGGAAAAGGGAAATAAAAAGGACAAAAGAAGAGAAAGAATACACACACACATACACACACACACACACACACACACACACACTTATATACTACAGCGCTTTCTTTCTACCTCCTGCACCCATTTTTGGCCCCAGAAATTTCTCTATTCAGTGTACATTTTAATACAGGGCCTATCTCTTTGCTCCAAATCAGTTATGTTTTCTGATCCTTAATGAGTTTTTCAAAAGGAAAATAACAACCCTAGCTACCAGACTTGTGAACAAGGGAGGGGTTACTTTTAACCCAAAGGAAAGATATGACGAGAACAGAGTCTCATAGCCAAGAGAGATTCCCACCCTTTGGAAGACAACATCCTCCCTACCTGTACAGCCCTCTTGCCATGGCTGTAGGCACCAAGGGTGGATGCCCTGCTCCCAGAGTGCTACCACAGAAGTGTCCTCAGAGAAAAATGCTTAGTGGCATGGGGCCTGCAACCTGTGACACAGAGAACTAGCTCTTTCTTTGCATCAGTTGAATAGTTTCTGTGAAACTGAAGACTGACATTGAAAATGACTGCTGGTCAGTGATTCCTTGATCACTCCTAGAGTGTGTATGTTATTATTCCTCCAATTGCTAGCAAGCAGTGAGACTGGTGGACTCAGCTTTCTGCTGGAATTTGGGTATAATAAGCATCTGTATCATAAATAAGCATCAAAGATATAAAGTATAATCTAAGGAAGGGAGGAGTCCTGTTGGTGGTTCTCAAGCATTAAATTACCTAAGAATTACCTAGGGAGCCTATTATGGACGGACTGTGTTCCCCCAAAATGCACATGAAACCCCTAGTCCCAGTGTGATGGTGTTTGAAAGAAGTGCCTTTGGGAGGTGATTAGGTTATGAGGGTGGACCCCGCACAGGTGGGATTAGTGCCCTTATAAAAGAAGAGACAGAAAATCAGTTATTGTCTTCTTTCTGCCACATGAGGACACAGAAGGATGATGGCTATCTGTAAGCCAGGAAGAGAGCCCTTACCAAGAATCCAATCCTGTAGGCACCTTGGTCGTGGACTTCCAACCTCCAGAACTGTGAAAAATCAATGTTTATTGCTTAAGCCATCCAGTTCACACCCTGAGCAAAGTCAGAGCTTGTTAAAAACACATATTCCAAGGCATTGCCCTCAAAGATTCTGATTTATTAGACCTGAAGTTGGGCTACTCTTTTCTGAGGACATTTTTCCAATATCTCTTTGGACCAAGAACATAGACTCATTATAAAGGAGCAGATTGGCCAGAATTCCTAGGATGTTGTATGTTTGTGGCTGCCTGTGAGGATGTTTGTGTACACATGCAGGACCAGTGGAGTGTGCTGAAATAAGCTGTGAAGACATCTCTTCTCTCTCTCCTTTTTATTAACTGTGGTAGACACTGAATATGGCAGGCAAAGTTTCTGAAATTGCCTACTAAAGATGTCCCATCCTAACTCCAAGTATCTGTGAATATAATGAGATATCACTCTTTGATTATGTTATGTTCTACAGCACGGTTGACCTTAAAATAGGAAGAACATTCAGGATTATCCAAGTGGGCCCAGTGTCATCATAGGAGCCCTTAAAAGGAAGGAACTTTCTCCAGCTGGTGACAGAAGGGGACATCAAAGAGAGTTGAAGTACCAGGAGGAATTGACAGCCCTTTGCTGGCTTTGAAGACAAAGGGAGCTTATATCAAGGAATGTCCACGAGCAGCCCCTGGTCAATAGCCAGCAAGGAATCAAGGACTTCAGTCCCATGACTTCCAGGAACTGAATTCAGCCAATGAGCTTAAGAAAGTTGGAAGCAGATCTTCTCCAGGGCCCCGAAATTAGAGCCCAGGCTGTTCCGACCCCTTGACTTCAACCCTGTGAGACCTGAACAGAGAACCTAGCCAAGCCTACCTGGCTTCTGACCCACAGAACTGTGAGATAATAAACTGTTCTAAGCACTACATTTTTGGTAATTTCTTGCACAGCAATAGAAAATGACTACACTTCAGAAATACCAAATGAAGAAAATAAAGCCCTGTTCTTCAGAATCTCACAATACAAGAGAGGCTGAGAATGTACAACCAATTAATATGTAGGCATTTGTTAAACGAATGGACACAAGGAGCCATGGATGTGGAAAAGGGCTTATTCTTGCTTGGTATGCTGGGGGTGAAGGGAGCTCAGCAAAGCTGTCTCAGAGAGAGTGACGTGTGGGCTGGGTCTTGGAGGAGGCATAGGATTTGTTAGGGATGGGGAAGATATTGTAGGAGGAAACAACAGGAGCAGGGGCAGAGTGGTCGGGAGGGGTTTGTCACAGGTGGGGAAGAGGAACCAGATCAGCTGCAGCTGGAGCTTGTCATACATGAATGGTGACCAGAGATGGTTTGGGAAAGTTAGGCAACAGTCAGGATGTGAAAGGATTTTTCACTCCTGGCCAAAAAAACTGGACAATATCTTGCTTTTATGATAGGGACTCCTAGGTATTCGTAAACAGGAGTGTGACTAGTCACATTTGTTTTTCTACTTGGCTTTCCAGCACAGAGAATTTGATTAATCGTAATTATGAGTTCATGTCACATTCTTATGACTACTATGTGCAATGACTTCCTCCCTCCCTCCTGTCCGTCCGTCCTTCCTTCCTTCCTTCCTTCCTTCCTTCCTTATATAATGCATACTTTCTAACACTCTACTTAACACAGAGCCAAAACACGGACAATTTACATCTACTGATGTGTGTCCTCTCTCTTCTATCTCTTGTCTATTGATCAATTCATCTGTCACTCCATCAATCAATCTATTGTCCAACCTGCCTATCTACCTGGTATTGTCAGATCTATCTAAGTTATTGCCTATACATTGTGTAGGTTTCTTTTTTAATTTAGAAGAGAACATTATGCTGTTTGCACTCTTTTATATTTGTAACTGCATTTGCTAACCTTAATTCTATGTGTTGCCTGTAGATGCATTTCAACCATTTTGATTGCTGTACATTATTCCATTGAGGGCACACACTGATAAATTTCTACATTCCTCTACTCTTCTGTCTGTGGGGATTTGGGAGGATTATGAAAGAGTTCTCTTAATAGAAAATATGGCACCAGTACTAGAACAGTAGATGTGGGTTGGAGAAGAGAGGGAAGGCTTGAGACTTAGCTATGGTCATAAACTGGCTATGACCAATATTCAAAATGTCTTGCCTGAAAAATATTTGTGTTCAGTTCAGATTAAAACTACATACTTCTTTCTCTCTCCTCCTACTGGAGCACATGCTGTGCTCATGCAAATGTAGCCTTGCAGCTTGTCTCCTCAGGACAGAGCAGAGCTTGTAGATCACTGTAGCAGGACATTGGGTGCATCATAGAATGAAGGCAAATGACTGTCTCCTGCATGGACATACAGTCTGGGCCACAGCCTCCGGACCCTGCCGATGGATGGCTAGTGATACTTGAGTGAGCTGTGAGGCCTTTGGTGCTGCCTGCCCTTCCTTCATGGAAAAGAAGACTATGGTGGAAACATTATCTTGAGGTGGAGAAGCAGCAGACACAGCATAGAATATCTTGCAGCTGTAGAGTAGCTATAGTTGAAACAGATTCCTGTAACAAAAGACAGACTAACAAGAAAAAAAAGAAGCAGTTTAACAACATGCGTTATTTCATATACACACGAGAACCACCTAGGGAATGAGCAGTTCTCCAAGAGGTGGCTTTTGAATTCCAGCTTCTAGAGCATCTTCAAGAACACTACATTTTTAGAGAAGTGACAAGATAATGGAAAAGGACTTTAATTCCCTAGGGGAAGCAAATTGTGGGCAGGCAAATAACTACCAGATAAAGGCCAGTTAGTAAAGCTTGTTTGAATAGATTCCTCTGCTATCATCTCCAGAAGATAAGGATGTAAAGTTATCTTCAGTGGTTAACCTTCATTTTTCCTGGGGTGGTGGTGGGAGGAGGAGCAGGGTTCCTTTTGTCTTTGTAAATCTATATACTACTTTTAGGCAAATAGAGGGAGGCAGAGAGTTGTCCTGCATCTGCTTCCTCTTAATGGTCTTCAGCTCAACAATTCTTCATATTCTGAGGTGGCAAATTTTGGTCTCTTACCCATCCTAATTGGTGAGAATTGGAATTGATTATAGCACTGTGCTTCTCTGACACTGGCCCAAGACCAATTCATCACCTGCAGCAGGTACAAATAAATCCCACCTTGAGGATTCAGTGGAATACAGGGCTCTCCTTCACTTACTGTCCTAAGTCATACAGAAGAACCTTACCATACACTGTTGAGTGTGGCGTTATGCGGAGGTAGAATGAGTGGCATTTTTGACCATCTCCCCCAAAAAAATTGCAAACAAGAGTGGTAGAAGAGAGATTTCTAATGCTTAATTTTTATTAAAAGTTATCCTTACATTTAATTCCTTCTGTCAAGTAGACAATTATGCTTACAATGAGTAATTATCTTTATCATCCTTAAATACTTCATCTTCAAATAAAATGTTTAAATAAAACTTTGTAAGAAAAATATGATACGCAGTACTGAGTTTCACTTAATAAAATTTGGCCTTATTATAGGGCTGGCATAAATTGGATATGTGCATTGTTTAAGCTAGTCTTTCTGAATTTATTGCATTATTTTAAACATTTCATTTTTGAAATACTGTACACCAACCAAAAAGTGACTTAGGTCATAAAAAAGAAAATGTTCTTGTGTTTTTTTAATCCAAGAGAGGTTTTACCTGGAAAAAATTAGCTGCCTTTTTCTCTGTGAGACAGAGCCCGCATGGTGTGGGGAAGTTAAGTGGGCTTCACAAGGAAAACTGGTCCTAGTATCAGTTCTACCACTACGTAATCAAGTGACCAAGAATCAGTTACATAACCTCTCCCTGTTTTCTTGTTGCAGAATGAGGGGGTAGATTCAATAACTCTGGTGCCGTGTCCCATGAGAGGTGCCAGACCAGTTTAGATGCAGAGAGAGGTGCAAAGTCCTTTGGGAAGGGAGCCACCAAGAGTCTGGGCAGAATTCTAAGAATATCCAGGGTGCTATAGGAAAGTCCCAGTACAGACCAATTTTTATTTTTTCAGCATTAGAAAATATCTCAATTAACTTTTGCTTTTAATCTAACTAATCTAAACTATGAGTTGTGATTTTGACATGTGCGACTCTATTTTTTTGTTATTATTTTTTAATTTTTTGAGACAGAGTCTTGTTCTGTCCCCAGGCTGCAGTGCAGTGGCATGTTCTCCGCTCACTGCAACCTCTGCTTCCTGGGTTCAAGCGATTTCCCTGCATCAGCCTCCTGAGTAGCTGAGACTGCAGGCATGCGCCACAACACTGGGCTAGTTTTTTGTATTTTAGTGGAGATGAGGTTTCACCATGTTGGCCAGGATGGTCTTGATCTCCTGACCTCCTGATCCCTTCACCTGGCCTCCCAAAGTTCTCGGATTACAGGTGTGAGCCACCTTGCCTGGCAGCAACACCATTATTAAAGAAAGGAAAACTTTGTGGAGGTTGTGTTGAGTTGTTTTACAGTTGAAGTGAATTAACAGAGAGAATTCACGTTCCCCCTCTTTGTTCTCCAAGTGCTTCCAAACCAAATCTTCTAGGGTTCTGTAGTTTGTACTCCAAAAGTCAACAGGAAGTTGAATTTGCTGCTAAGGACCTTGGATAAGCACAAACAATAATTTTCCTTGTCTACCTCAGGGTTTCCGAACCTTGACACTATTGACATTTTGGTCCAGATGATTTTTTTGTTGAGGAAGGCTGTCCTACATATTACAGGAAGTTTACCATCATCCCTAACCTCAAACTCCTAAATGTCAATAAAATAATACCTTGCCCCCTCTGCGAGTTGTGACAACAAAAAATGTCTTCAGATATTGCCCAATGTCCTCTGTTGAGTAAAATTGTCCCCAGTAGAGAACCAATTTTGTACACCAAGAGTCAGCAAACTATAGCTCATGATCCAAACACGGCCAGCCATTTGTTTTGTAAATAAGGCTATAATAGAACATAGCTGTATTTATTTGTTTACAAACCATCTGTCTATGGCTGTTTCTGACCTACAATAGCAATGCTAGCAATCATGCCAAGAACACATTAATCTTCTGGCATACTCAATCAACTTTTCTTTTCTTTCTTTTTTTTAATTATACTTTAAGTTCTGGGGTACGTGTGCAGACTGTGCAGGATTGTTACATAGGTACACACATACCATGGTGGTTTGTCTCATCCATCCCCCTGTCATCTACATTAGGTATTTATCCCAGTGTTATCCCTCCCCAATCCCCCATACCCTGCTATCCCTCCCCTAGCTCTCCCACCCCACAACAGGCCGCGGTGTGTGATGTCTCCCTTCGTGTGTCCATGTGCTGTCATTATTCAACACTCACTTATGAGTGAGAACATGTAGTGTTTGGTTTTCTGTTCTTGTGTCAGTTGGCTGAGAATGATGGTGTCCAGCTTCATCTATATCCTCGCAAAGGACACAAATTCATCCCTTTTTATAACTGCATAGTATTCCATGGTGTATATGTGCCACATTTTCCTCATTCAGTGTATCATTGATGGGCATTTGAGTTGGTTCCAAGTCTTTGCTATTGTGATATTTCTAGTTCTGGATCCTCGAGGAATCACCACACTGTCTTCCACGATGGGTGAACTAATTTACACTCCCACCAACAGTGTAAAAGCGTTCCTATTTCTCCACATCTCTCCAGCATCTGTTGTCTCCAGATTTTTTTTTTTTTATTGTACTTTGGGCTCTGGGGTACATGTGCACATCCTGCATCCTGCAGGATTGTTGCATAGGTACATACATGCCATGGTGGTTTGCTGTCTCAATCTCCCCCCACCCTCATCACCTACATCAGGCATTTCTCCCGGTGTTATCCTTTATCCCTCCCCATCCTCCTCCCCTGGCCGCTGTAATGATTGCCATTCTAACGGGTGTGAGATGGTATCTCAATATGGTTTTGATTTGCATTTCTCTAATGACCAGTGATGATAAGCATTTTTTCATATATTTGTTGGTCGCATAAATGTCTTCTTTTTGAAAAGTGTCTGTTCATATTCTTTGCCCACTTTTTGATGGAGTTGTTTCTTTCTTGTAAATTGGTTCAAGTTCTTTGTGGTTGCTGGATATTAGGCCTTTGTCAGGGTAGATTGCAAATATTTTTTCCCATTCTGTTGGTTGCTAGTTCACTCTAATGATAGTTTCTTTTGCTGTGCAGAAGCTCTTAAGTTTACTTAGATCCCATTTGTCTATTTTGGTTTTTGTTGCCATTGCTTTTGGTGTTCTAGTCATGAAGTCCTTACCTATACCTATATCTTGAATGATATTACCTAGGTTTTCTTCTAGAGTTTTTATGGTGTTAGGTCTTATGTTTAAATCTTTAATCCATCTAGAGTTAATTTTTGTATAAGGTGTAAGGAAGGGGTCCAGTTTCAGCTTTCTGCACTTGGCTAGCCACTTTTCTCAACACCATTTATTAGATAGGGAATTCTTTCCCCATTGCTTGTTTTTGTCAGGTTTGTCAAAGGTCAAATGGTTGTAGATGTGTGGCATTACTTAGTCAACTTTTATAGAGCCTTTCAATGCATGTTATTTTATTTGACTGTTTAACAATTGTATAAAATATGCAGAAGAGGTATTGTTAGCCCCATTTGCAGATAAGCACATCAGGCTAGGCATGACTAAATGACTTGCCAGCTTCCATCAGAGCTTGGGACTGTAAACAATGGCTCCTGACTGCCTGTCTTCCTGCTTTACCCCAAAGATAATTGACTCCAGCTTCCTAACAAATACAAGGATAACTATTATAACAATATCTCTAGAAAAAAAGAGAAATCACTGTTCATTCCATTTTTAAATAACTTTAATTTTAGAAAATTTTTTCTTAAATTTAGTATAGTCCTGCCTTCTGGAGCTTTATAACATGTCAGCTTTGGGTAAAATCACGATATCTCAGGAACCTAAAAGGTCATTGATTCCAATTATCTATGCAATACATGAATCTACACCACAGGCCTCCCTCTGGATATTATTCAAGGCTGCAGCCTCAACACCTGTAGTAACCAGAGATAGTGGGGCTCACTTCTCTCACGCTGGCTCTCGCTATTTTGCATGGCCGTGACTAAGACTTTCTTCTTCTATGAAGTTGAAATCAGATCCTCTGTATCTACTGCGCTCAAATATCATGCTACCACTTAGACTCTGTAGAAAGACCCTGATCCCATTTGCTTAATGCAAATTTTTCAGATTTCTTTGATTTAGCAACAGAAAAGGTCTCTATTGAATATTCTTGTCTCCATGTTTACCCTGCCAGATTCTTATTTTCTTAAATAACATGGTTTTAAGAACTCTGGCTTGGCTTGTTTGTACTGCTCTGGACACAGCTTGCACCAGTTTACCTACATCTTTCTAAAAAACTTGCAGGTAGTGTACTACCAATTATGTTTTGCAAGTTTGGATTGACTTTGTTTTAAGCTGCCTGATTATGTGAACTTATTAGGAACTTACACAACTAAATTCCCTGTTGATTTTTACAAATGCTGGAGTTAAGCTTCTTGTTCCTCATCTTCTATTTTAGTTATTTCAGGATTTGGTGGCATGGCTTTGTTTCTCCCTTGAGTATCAACTTGGCAAGACTGGCTCATAATTCTAGTTTCTTTAGATATTTTTGCATCCTGCTTTTAATCTTCCAATTTATTTACTATTTCACTTGGCTTCACATCATCCCTACTTTTTGATAATTATGCTTTTTATATCTTTATTTAACACATTGATAGAAATATTAAAAAGGATAAGGCTAAAGATAAAATCTTAAAGTTATCACTATCCATATCACCACTAATTCATTAATCAAAAAACTTCTGGTCACAGTTATTAAGTTAATTACAGATTCACTCCATAAAGCTATGATCCAGTCTGTATTTCTTTATTGTGTTACAAGAATACTTTAATAATGCTTCAAATAAATATTTGAAGACTCTTTCACTTCTTACCAGTGTTCTCACTTCCAAGCTGCCTTCTCCTGCATTTAGAATTTGCACATTTATTTGTTCAACCATTTATTCACCAATTATCCATTTGTCAAATAATGACAAACATCTCCTTTATAGCAAACATTCTTCTAGATGCTGGAGTGACAAAGCTCTGATCCTTGGCAGCCCTCTTGTAGATTGCCACAGCAAGGACAGAAAGAAGGACATGTGCTGTGACAGAGGTGTGAGCAAACTGCTCCCCCAGAAGCCAGTTCCCCAGTGGAGGAGTTGGGCTCACTATGGAGGAGACTTCAGAGTTGTTCATTGAAGGGTGGACAGGACAGTGGGGATTCAAAATGCAAAGGCATCACAAGAAAAGCTTGGCTGTGGGAAACTCTTTGGTTATATTGCAGGATATAAAAAGGGACTCAGGGAGGTGAAACTTTCAAGGGTTCCTCAAATAACTAAATTTCGGACCTCTTAGCATTCTGGGCATTCTCCACTGAATGCTTTCTAATGACATCTAGAACTGAAGACTGCAGATATCCCAGGGGTCTCCAGCCTCTGGGCTGTGGACCAGTCCCAGTCCATGCCCTGTTAGGAACTGGGCGGCACAGCAGGTGAGTGGCCAGCAGTGAGCATTATTGCCAGAGCCCCACCTCCTGTCAGATCAGTGGCGGCATTAAATTCTCATAGGAGCGCAAACCCTATTGTGAATTACACATATGAGGGATCTAGGTTGCACTCCTTATGAGAATCTAAGTAATGCCTGATGATTTGAGGTGAAACGGTTTCATTCCCCACACCCATCTCATTCATAGAAAAAAAATTTTTTTTTCCATGAAATCAATCCCTGATTCCAAAAAGACTGGGGACTGCTGCTTTATACTGTCCAACTTGTACAATACAGAGTTGACTAACACTTTACTTGGTCTAAATACTACATGGCTACTGAATTAAATTGCCTGGGTTCTTTGAACTTTGACTCCTAAATTAGGTCGATCAATCTTGTATCAGTACAGTTGATTTTAGGAACCAAAGTGCCAGCTTTCCTTAATGTGTTCCTGGAAATACCAAATTGTTGTTATATTTGAACAGACTGTGAACATCTTTTTTATTCAATTGTTTTGTTACCTTTGCTAGCTCTTCCAAATATGTCCCATTGCATTTTAACAAGCAAATATTTATGTCTGTTTACTTGCAACACTTGAAGTTCCCTGAGGTCAGAGATTGCATCTACATAGGGTAGAGACAGCATATATTTTTCTTGAAAGGATAAAGAGTAAATAAATCTTAATCTAAATCATTGTTCTCTGCTAAATAGAACTCAAGAATGAATTCAGTCGCATGGAACATGTCCATACATGTAGACGTAAGTAATCTGGAAGGGTAAATATGTGTAAATAATCAAAACTTTTGAAACAGATGTCAAATAGAGATTAATCCATGTCAGCCCGTGTCCATGCTACTGTCCTTAGCAATGTAGAAAATTGCTCAGTCTTGTTGCTGTGACTTCTTAGTCAGGTGTGTTTATGTGCAGATCGTTTGTATTATCAGATATATTAGGTTGGGCTCCATAAAAATTGACTCTCAGATGGAGACTTTTGTTCATAAAATACACTAGGGAGTACTGTTGGGAAGAACACCTATAAAGCGGAAGGTGATCAGAATTGGCTGAAAGAAGCAGTGGACATTGTTGCAGTCATATCAGAGGTCTCGTCAATCCTGTGGAGACTCTGGTGCAGTAATGGCCTTCAAAGTTGCCACCAAACAAAGGGAGGATGACAGATCTTTCCACTCCCATATAGCCCTAGTCCTGGAAGTGGGCTGTACCTGTAAAGTGGGGTGACCTTGAATGAAGCAGCTTTCATTCACTGAGGACAGTTCTCAGAGAGAGGCTCAGTGGGGAGCCTTCCACAGCTAATATTCCTGACCTGGAGAAATATGTGTTTCTTTTCCAAAGGGGAATCTGGGAACTGCATCATGGCATCCACCACATCAGGAAAAAAAAAAAATCAGAAAAGGACCTCCCAAGCACAATCTTGGTTCTCTTCTGAAACTGTGCTTTGATTTTGAAGGAACGCATGCCTTTCACGTCTCTTTCCCATTTCTATTTTAGTTGTTTACCTGACAGTAGTGATGCACCATAATCGATTGTCAACTCTCTGTGATTCACCCACTTTCTTGTTCCACTAAGTCACAAGTGGCTAATACTGTGGAAGGTCTGAGCTTAATTTTGTAGCCAATGGAATGACCCGGGGATTCTTGGTTACTGATGCTATTCTAAAGCCACCTTTCTGCCCAAGAGGCTTGAAAACTGAAGACCTGTAGTAGGAGGTGCAAACCTTGACAAATCTGAGAGCTTCCAATGCAAGTAGCCATACTACAAGATCCCAAAGATGAGACAGCTCTATTGACACAGTACCTGCAGTACACTGGAAGCATATGCAGACTTGTGTCTGTCCTCATGGAATTCTCCGCATGTCTGCGAAGATATAAAACATGCGTGTACAATGGCCCCAAAGTACAGGACAATATATCCAAGAAAAGCATAAACCATTTTCCCCACAACACTTCATTCTAAAATTACCATTCATGTATCAACTGAAAAAAGCTGAGCGATCTGGCCACAGGAAGACATGATATATGCGCTAACTATTCAAAATGTCTATGCCTGCATCTTTGCACCAGTCTGTGTGGGCCTGTGTCTGCTGCCATCAGACATTCAACTTTTTCTGGCCTAATTTCTTTGTCTCTCTGTGTGCCTTCTATTTTAATAAAAGACTGAAGGGGAATAAAAATGCACAATAAAAATAAGCATGTGCATCTCAGCCAGCTTCTACAAGCAATTCTAGAGTTTTAAGCTTTACCTCTGAAGGCTCAAACACCTTTGAAGGCTCAGTTCCCCACCCTGCCTTCCAAAGGAACAGAGATTCTGTCTAAGGACAGGTTCATTAACAAATTAATAGAATAATCAGCAGGGCTTTGTGTGCATTTTGGAGATAAAACACTGGTAACAGCATTCTTTGACTCTTTAATGGGGCGATAAGCACCAAGTATCTGCTCTGTGGCTGAGCTAATCACACAGATAAGGGAGGTTAAATCAATCCAGAGTTCCTCTGAGGTCATTTATAGATGGAGCTGTATCCTGCAGCAGCATAAAGAGCTCAGGTATTTTGAATATAACAAGGAATTGCTAAAATAAATGGAGGGTGGGGGCAACAAACTCTAAAACAGGTTGTACTGTGCTGTGTGGGACAAAGTCCCCAAGGCCACAGTCTGTGGGGATGCACCTGTATGGCTGCCTGATAGGTCTGGGGAAAATAATGCTTTGGGGGATGTCTCCTCTTAAACTGGTTTTACATCTGGTCTCAAAGTCTGGAAAGAAAAGGACTTTTCTTCTCTTGCCTTTCCCCTCTCCTGTTTTAAATTAAGTGAATATGATTGCTTTCAAGAGTGAAGGATTAACAGTTCAGGTATTTTGCAGACAATTATTAGGCAGACCTCCTGCTTAAGCCACAAGCACTACACCAGCCTAGGTGGCCCCATGACAGGACTATGCATGCACCTACGGCATTCTGACATAATCTTCCTGGCCAGCACTTTGTGCCCAGCTATCCTGGGGCCACGGCTCCTGCTAGGATAGAAGGTAGGACCTGCAGTGTGCATGGGGAAGGTGTTGTCATGCCAATGTCTAGACGTTCACATCTCACAGTGCAGAAAGGTGCTGGAACAATTCTAGCAGAAAAAGTGGAAGTGACAGACATGTGGGACCAGGGAAGGGCGCTGGGCACCTTCCAAATGGTGTGAATTTCACATAGTTCTGGCCAGTGGGACCTGGCTCGGCCAGCGACTTTCGACTTTCCACAGCACCCTATGGAAAAACCAGTGCAAAATTTCCAAGTTATTAATTACAATTGGGTTGATTGGACAACAAGCTATGATGGTTAAGCAAGATAGAACTTTCTTTCTTGATCCTTTAAAGAACTCACTTAAGGTCTTCCAGTTGTTGCAGGACTTCTCCTTAGCTCAGTTGAAGATGGGGTTCTTTGTTCCATGGCCACAAAAATTCAGGCTCACAGACAATTTGAATGATGAGTAAGATATGGTTTTATTGGGTGAAAAGGAAGAAAAGGGGGAAACAGGAACTCTCCCGTGCGCTAGTCCAGAGTCCCTGCTGGAGTGCTTCTGCCCGCAGCTTGAATCCTAGGTTCCACACAGGCTGAGGAGGGGCCGGGCTCCTCCCCATTGCAAATGGCTCCATGTCAGTAGGCAGGTTGGTTGGAGTTTCTCCAGGGACCTCCTCCCACCTGGCTGTCTCACAGTGACCCCAAGCCAGAAACCCAGGTCTCATTGCTCTGAGCACACTCCATTCCCGGTGGCCCTTAGGATGGCTCTCCCTTCGAAAGCCACACTCCACTCAGAAGGAAAAGAGAAGGGCAAGGAGAAGAGACTTCCTCCCTTTAAGAACTTGTCCTGGAAGCTACACACATCACATGAATCTAAATTTAGACTGAGGGCCACAGTTAATCCAAAGGATGCTTGGAAATTCCAACAATTAAGGACAAAAATAAAAATAGATCCTAGGAAACAAACAGCAGCCCCTGTCCCCCAAGGCCAGGGAAACTGCCATCTTCTAATTGAAGGAGTTCATAAAAGTATGTGATTCAATTTTTAATTAGAAAGAAAAGCTTTTAAAAAAAGATAGGATTCACAGAAAAGATAAGAAAAATATGGATTAGATGCATTTACTATATTGATAAGTATTCATGCATAATAGTTTTTTTTTTCTTGGATTGCTGAGCCATCAGAAAGGGTAGTGTGAAGGTTGAGAATATATCTGTAGTCCCTAAGGAAAGGGTCATATTAAATTTTTTTTTTACAAAACATGTTTTATCTGTGGAAATGCAGAGCAGGTAAGATGCACTCACCCTACCAAATGTGACCTGCCCTACCTCCCCACAGAGAAAAACTAGTACCCGAGAGCTATGGAATAGCAGGGGTGCAAAAGGAGAACAGAGGTGTTAAGTGAAGAAGCATTAATGTAGACAGATATCTCAGAAACAGCATTTGCTGTATGTATCCACATCACATTTACTGTCATGTTACTACCAAGCAATATGGGGGAATGGATCTAGCCATTCATTCATGCATTCTGGCTAGTTCTTTCATGCACTTGTCTCCACTTTCTAAAAAGAGGAGAATCTTTTTAGAATCTCCTCTCCCCAGGAACTGTGGTTGGCAGTAGGGGTATGGTTGAAAACCGGGGCTAGAGAGGTCGAGTGGAGAGTCAAAGAAGTGGAAGCAGGCAGAGACTTCAAGCTAAGTTTGCATTTCATTCTAAACTTAGTGGGAAGCCACGAAGGATTCCAAACAAGGGTGCGGCATTCTGAAAGCTTCGCAGGCTCACAGCTGCCGCCAATGCTGAGAAAGGAGGGACGGGAGGGGTAAAGAGTGCAGGAGACCAGGTGGGCAGGACCATGATGTAGACTAGTTCAGTGCAGTGGAGGGAATGGGCGGGCACTGGAGAAGTTCACAGAAGTTAGTGAAGGATAGAGTGGACCGAGACATCACAGCCCTTCGATTTCTGTCTGGGGGATGGTGTTTGAACCGCCTTCCATAGAGGGGGGTAGGTCAGATGGAGTGTGGTGGAAGGAAGGCGTATGATCTCACTTCTGAGCCAGCATCCATCCTTGCGTCTGGTGTACACCTTCTCAGTAGACAGCTAATATCAGCGAGCACCAAGCCAGGCCCCGAAGCAGAGCGAGGGCATCGTCCCAGGCCAGCTGGCTTCCTGAACAGCTGTTAGCAGTGGGGGCAGCAACTGGATCAGAGAAGAGCAGACGTTTCGTGTGGAGCAGCGGTGCCTGCATGGACATTGGCGGGCAGTATCAGGACCGTCAAAAGGTGCATGACCAAGGTCACCTGCAGAGGGCATCTTCAGACTGGCCCCTGTGTCCCCTCCACCCAGCACACCTCAGCTTCCACATTCTGCCTTGCCGGGCCTTGGCTGTCAATTGCCAGATGATAGACAGGATTCCAACTGCCTCTGAGAGAGAGTGGAACCATTAATAAAACATCAGCACCACGGGAACCCAAAGGACCCACAAAATAAAATAAGTCAGAGCTATAGCAAATCACACTTGCTTTCCTCTGGCAAGCCTCTAAGGAGGCAGTTACATCCCCAAGGGCGCTGGCGATGGAAAGTGACTCTCAGGCAAGGCAGAGGGTGGACGCCTCAGATGAGACGGCAGAGGAGCGAGACCTGCTCTCTGGGCTGCCTGCTCCGGCTTTTGAGATGCGTGGGTGTCCAGCTTCCTTCCAAGCGAGAACACAGCTGCCAGCCCCTGCTCTTTGCCTCTTCGCCCTCTCCTTCCCAGCCGGCGTTTCCGCCTGACTCCAGCGCGGTGAGAGACGTGTGCCGCTTCCTCGGGGTGCAGGGACTTCTCGAGGGATCTGCTGCCTGCGGGACAGTGTGCCGGGTGCTGCCAGTCTGCGTGTCCAAAAGGGCCCCCGGGATTCAGGGGGATCCTGACAACTGTCAAAAGGGGTCGAGGGCACACGATGGATGGCAAAGATCCTCGTTACTCATTTATACACTATCTGGAGAAATTTTGTGTTGTGCGCCGCACAAAGACCACTCTGCGCTGTTTAGTCTATTCCACCGCCTCCAGGAAGTCAGATATTCGAGAGGTAGGGACTTTAATTCATTACCAGAAGCAACAGAATGCCAGGTATTTTGTTTGTTTGTTTTTTAGTATGTTCCAGGAATCAATAGAATACTGTGGTAGGCCGAAAAGTAGCCCCCAGCCAATATCCAACTTCTAATTCCTGGAACCTGCAAATGTTTATAACAAAAAAAGATCTTCGCAGATTGATTAAGGATCTTGAGATGTTAGGTGGGGGGTCATTCTGGATTATCTAGTCACTTGTATCCTTACAAAAGGAGGCCAAGAGATATTTTATGGCACAGGTGAAGACAGCAGAGAGAGATTTGAAGATGCTCAGCTGGAAGGCTGGAGTGATGTGGCCACAAGTGAAGTGGGGCGGGCAGCCAGCAGGAGCTGGAAGAGGTGAAGAAAGGCTTCCCTGGAGCCGTAGAAAGGAGCAGGAAGGTACTTGACATGGGCTCAGTGATACTGAATTCAGACTTCCGGTCTCCAAACTGTGAGAGAATGTTTCTATTGCTTTCAGCCACTATGTTTGTAGAAATTCGTTCCAGCAGCAACAGGAAGCTCATATAACACCAATGATGACATTTTCTCAATTTAAATAAAAATTCACTTAATGACTCAAATCTTCTTCAAGTTTTCCACTATATTTTTCTTTTCAATATCTGGCATATGCTATCATTTACAGATGAAGAAATTGGATTCAAGATTTTATGGTATATCAGAAAAGTCACTGTGACTTTTAGCTTGCTTTCCCCCTCTACTTATATGAAAAAGAGAATGACTACAACTGCTGGGGTTGTTTTAAAGTTCAAATGGGGTCAAGTGGTCGTAAGAAGCCTCCAAACTGCCCAGCACTGTGGAAAGTTGAGTGAAAGGTCTTATCAGATTGGTCAATTGATGAAACAACCTATGATCAATCTCTCTTCTCTTTCCTCCCTCCCTCCCTCCCTCTTTCCTTTCTCCTTCGCTGCTTTCCTCCTTCTACGTCTCCTTCCCTACTCTCTTTCTCCCCATATACATTCACACCCACACATTTATTATCTATAGAGAAAATTCCACTTAAATGTGAACAATAATGGCCTTATGATTATGTCTTATATTTCAGTACCATTTTAGAGCTTACTGAGAATTTTTATCTCCATCATTGTATTTAATTCTAATGTTACTTCTGTGGGCACAAAGAACTAACATTATTCTCCTTATCTGATAGATAAAGAAAGCAAAAACCCCCTCGATAGAAGGTTTTAAGAGGCTTACTGAGAGCGACATGGATGTCATTGGTGAGTCAGGATTCGATCACAAATTTTTGTGAATACATGGATGCAGAACTGAAAAGGCATTCTTGCCTGTCTAATCAGCAAGGACTGAGTGAGGTGGTTTCCATGCATGCAGACCTGGAATGAAAGTCTAGTCTTGCACCTCAGCAGCTCTGGAAACCTGGCTGGTGACCTTACCCTGTTGAACCTTCTTTGGCCATCAGACTGAGACCATAGTACACACTTTGTGAAGCCGAGTGAACATTCAATGAAATAAGTTAAGGGAAAATGCCTGGATCCATTCCCGGCCCCAAGAATTCTTTTTTCAAAAGCAAAGAGCTTTTGTTTATATTTTATTTTTATTTTCAACTGCTGTCCAGATCTCAAGAGAGTCAATCCCAGTCTAAGCATCTGACCTATTTATTGTATCACTTTCAAACCACTTGTGTTTAAGCTTTCTCTCTTTCTGTTTGCCAAAAGTTAAGTTACAACTCCAGCCACTTGTCACTTAAAAGATGTCATTATTACTCGTAGCTACAAAGGCACTTATGGCAATAGCTGCACTGTATTGAAGCAACAGCACTTACTATAAACACCCTTGCCAGATCACGAGGATTTTGCCAAGCACATCCATCTCAGCCCTTGCTGTACAATTATCATGGGGGCACCTAGAGTTCCGCTGAGAGAAAGGGATCAATACTTGAGTGATCTGAGGTTGAAGCATTCTATAGACCTTTGGGTTTTAATCCCAGTTCCCTCATTGGTCTCCACTTCGGGCAATGCTTGATTGAAGTACACGGGGAAGGCTGGTATTCCAGATGGCCTTCGTCACTTCATTGGTCCCACTGAATATGGGACACAATCACTCTTCCACTTACCCACCAAGTGGGTAAGATAACAGTTAGTTATTGGCTGGGCTTTGGCTACCAAGAAAGGTTTGACTTGGATTGTAGCTATGGTTCTTTTACAACCAGTGAGCATGGTGCTAGGGAACGACTAATGCTTAAGTCACCCAATGATAGCGTCCAGGTGAAAAACATAGCCTTCTTCTTTACTATTTGCTGAGATACCTTCTACCAGTTTAGCTTAAAAACCAGGGACCAGTTCTCTTGTTATAAAGATTCACTCTCAGGAAGGAAGGGGCCATGCATTGGTGTGTCTTTGTGTATGCACAGGTGTGCATGTGTACCTATACAGATAGGCATGTGGGTAGTAAACATCTGAAATAGGGACTCTCACCCTGTTGAACATTGTAATTAGTTCTCATGATTTCTTTTAAAAGACTCCTGTCCAACCATGTGTCAGTCAGTTTGCATTGTTATTAAGGAATACCTGAGACTGGGTAATTTATCAAGTAAAGAGGTTTAATCAGCTCACAGTTCTGTGGACTGTGCAGGAAGCATAGTGCCCACATCTGCTATCTTTTAGTGAGGCCTCAGGGAGATTTTACTCATGGTGGAAGGCAAAGGGAAGCGGTGTATCACATGGTGAGAGAGGGAGCAAGAAAGAAGTCAGGGGGCACTTCACGCTGTGTTAAACAACTGGATCTCACATAAACCTATAGAGCAAGAACTCACTCATTACAGTGAAGATAGCACCAGATCTTTCATGAGAGACCCATCCCCATGAGCCAGACACCTCTCACCAGGCCCCACCTACAACATTGGGAATTACATTTCAACATGAAATTTGGAACGGACAAACTTTATTAAACCGAATTATCATTTTTTCCCAGGAACATCTTTTTTCTCTAATTGCGGTCATGGGCCTATTGTTTAAATGAAATGAGATTGTGGTTTCTGTCCCTCCCTTACAACTTTTCTCTTCCATTTTACATCTCTGCATGCTTCTGGAGGATTTTGTTAGTATGAGAAAAGATAAAGCCAGTTGCAATTATACATTATGGATTTCCTCCAGTAGAGACCTTGCAAGGTGACAAATGGCATGCTGCCTATTAAGTATTGGCTTGGTCAAGAGTATTGCATAGCACATGTGTAACTACAGGTTTATACTTAGAAGTTCTAACATACTTTCAGGACAGGTGCAGTGGCACACGCCTGTAATCCCAGCACTTTGAGAGGCTGAGGCAGAATGCTTGAGGATAGGAGTTTGAGATCAGCCCGGCCAACTTGGCAAAACCCCGTCTCTACTAAAAGCACAAAAATTAGCTGTGTGTGGTGGTGCCTGCCTGTAATCCCAGCTACTCAGGAGGCTGAAGCAGAATTGCTTGAACCTGGGAGGCTAAGGTTGCAGTGAGCTGAGATCATGCCACCGCACTCCAGCTTGGGTGACAGAGTGAGACTCTGTCTCAAAACAAAAGCAAAAACAAAAACGAAAATGACGTTCTAACATACCTTCCTTTCTTATCAACTTTGTTTTTTATAGATTTGGCTCAGTGGTGTGTCTACGCCGGAAAGATGGGTTTCCAGGTCTGGCGGGCTGAGTGCAGGCAGGCTTCCTGAAACAAGTTGCCTTTGAGGTGGATGTGTTTTGGGTAGAGGCAGGAATACTTTGGAAGAAGGTGGGAGAAGCTTCTGCTTCCTGTCCCTAGATAGACCCCTGGCTGCTTTCCACAATGTTGCCAATGGAACCACCTGAAGCTCTACTTTTTGCTGTCTGGTAGCTCTTTCTTTTGGAGAGACTCAAGCTGTTTACAGCCTGGCTGGCAGCCTCCTTGGCTCCTGAGTTCCTGACATTTCTGATGGCCGCTGCTGGCTGCACCACACAGACATGCTCATGGCAGCACACAGAGCTATAAGAAAAACCTAAATTTAAATGTTAAAAAGCTTTTGTTCATTACCGGTGGCATTTCTCCCCCCCACACCCCCATTTGTCACTTGGAGCGGAGCTGTGACTCTTTTAATATCAAACAAATAATAAGCTTCCTCTAAAGTGATTTTTCTGACAAGGAGCTCAATATATTAAACTTTATCTATATTTTAATAGCCAATTTCACACCAAACTGCCTTCTTAATAATGTATTTACCACCTGGGGATATTATTCCAACCCATCTGGAAAGAATTGGAAATTAACTGTCCCTAAACCGAGTCTGTGTGTGCTTTACACTTGCTGTAGGAAACAGCAGTGTCATTGCTAGGGAGGGGACTGGAGCGAGAGTGGGGCTCACCACCTGGGGAGGGTGAGATCTGGAAGAGAAATGATAGTAGGTTTAGAGACAGGAATTCCTTCTCCAGAGGCAAAGCTCATCCCTAAGATCAGCTGAGAAAAGCTCCTGCCAGATAGGGCAGGGCTGCAGGGAGCAGGAACTCTTCCCACAGCATTTTAAAGAAATATGGACTTTCTTTGCTACCAACCTGCAGCTGTTTGACATCACACAAGTTTCCTATTTCCTGACCTTCTGTTTCCTCATCTGTGGAAAGAGGGAGTTTGACTGGATGACTTCAGAGGTCTTTTGTGTATGTACTTAGGGTTTGTCTTAGTGTGTTTGGGTTGTTATAACAAAATACCATAAACTGGGTGGCTTACAACAGAAATTTATTTCTCAGACTTCTGGAGGCTGGAAGCCCACTCTCCAGGGATCAACAGATTGCGTGTATCTGGTGAGGGCCTACTTCCTGGTTCATAGATGGCGTTTTCTTACTGTGTTCTCACATGCAGATAGAGTGAAGTGTCTCATTTGGGCCTCTTTTATAAGGACACCAATCCCATTCATGAAGACACCATCCTCATCACCTAATCACCTCCCAACAGGCCCACCTTCTCATACCATCACCTTGGTGGTCAAGATTTCCACATATAAAATTCGGACGGTCACAAACATTCAGATCATAGAAGAGTTCTCTCTGGAAAATACCTTTTTTGTGCCTAACCACAACGTGAATTATGTTGGGGATTGTTTTCTCATCTTTTTGGTTATGAACATCTATGAACACTGACAAAGACAGGAAGCCCTAAAGAAGTTAAAGGAATAAGTCACCTTTAGAGGAAATGGGAAAACTTCTCATAAGGGAGGGGATTGGAGCATGAATAGGCCCACAGCAGCCATGCTAACAAGTAAACAGTCAACATAGGCTCCCTCCCAGTGAGAAGACAGGATGAAAATGCCCCTTTGCCTCGTTGACCTACGCATGTAAGCCATTGAGCAAACAACTTCTGCTCAATGCACTCAGCTAGATTCAGCAAACACTATCAAACTCACACTTTAATGTGAAAACACATTTGCAGATTATTGCATGATGGCATCATGGGCTCCATCATGAATGGAACCATGACATGAGGATGTCTCTCCTGTGGGGGGACTCAGCAGGACTCACCAAGGAGACTGGATATTTTAACTACATGTTGAAAAATGGGCAGGTGGCCACAGGACATTCAAATCAGATGGCGGAACTATGCCAAGTCCAATTCTGTGGCATCTGACAGTTAAGCAGGAGAATGTTTATAGGAGTCAGGCAAGTTCTTGGTCCCAGTGTCAGAAGGACATGAACCTCCTGGGAGGGCTAAAACCAACCAGCTTAGGGACCCTGAAGGGAAGAGCTGGCTTTAGTGAATCTGGGGAGAGAAGGTGTGTCCAGGATCACTGTGGAAAAAGTATCAGCTCCAAGATGTGGTTGGTATAGGTCAAGGTTCCAAGAGTGAAAGAACCAGTTAACTCTGTGAGGCAGGAATTAACCTTTGTGGAAAGCACACAGGCTCTTGTAATCAACCAAAAGAAGATGAAATGTGATGCAGCTCCTCTGGGCAGTCCCAGCCAGGCATTTTCTCTTGGGAGACCATGGTGGATGGTGATGAGGGTCCCATCCTGCCCTTTCACCACCTTCTACGGGTCTGGCTCGGCTCCCTGCTGCCTAGGGAGCATGCGAGTCTTCAACATTGCAGTGTGCAATGGGTACAGCACTGTCACTCCAGTTGTGTTGCCAGTCAGGTCTGGTTTGTGCCAATCAGAGGAAGATGAAAAGAATAGCATTTCCAGGAGGAACAAATGACAGAGCATCTGCTCACTAGTGTTCTTAGTAGAAGGAAGTGTATTTGATTCACCAGCTCAGAACAAAAGGATCTACATGGGAAGGGAAAACGTGATGAGATATTTGGTGGCCTGGGCTGATAGCACAGCCACAGAAAAACCAGAAGGCAGTGGTATCGGAAGGCTGCTCTATCTAATATTTTGCCTCCATTCCCTTCCCAGGGCTTTGGGAGCAAGCACTCATGTGCAGATATGTGTGAGGGTGAGGGCATAGGAGTGATAGATATCTCTCAGGTCCTGGGGACCTAGAGGCCCAAATTAATCAGCAGACAAGAAGAATAACTGTGACAGACAGGTCAAGGAGGAGAGGGGTAAAAGGCTCCTTTAAGCTGCAGTTGGAGGATGTGCAATGCTGACAGTTACCTGGGGACCCAGAGATACCAGGCTCCCTAACTTAATCAGACAGATAACGGGAGCTGCCTCGGCAGAGGCCGCACCAGGAAAAGTGGAACAATAGGAGAAGGCCCCTCAGGGCCCGTGCTGCTACAGAGATAATAAACTATATAGAAATCTGTCACTGAGCGATAAATGATGAATTAGAACCAATTATATGTTTAAAATAATAGACATCCTTGTCTTCCCTACTCAAAGTGGGATGGTTTTGACTGGCCTCAGAGGTGCCAATGGAGCAGGGACTCTCCATGGAGCTGTCTGTGCCAGGCACACTACAATTATTACTAAAATAGACTTTTCTGGCCAGATTGTCTTGTTTTGTGGTTCCAGGAAAAAACAATACATACAAAGTTATAAGTCAAGCTTTAATCTTTACCCCTCTTTTCCACCCATACATTTGCCTTCAAATCCTGCATCAGAAAAAAACCATTTGATGAGCAGTGGGAGTAAGGAAGTCTCAGGCAAGGTATTTTTCTCTGTGCCTTTTCTTTTTCAGGGGGCACAACATACTTAATAACCCCACCTACGATGAGGACAGACATTGGTGAGAAACGTGCTAAAGTCTGTGTAGAACTCTCCTTCAAAGGGAATGCTATTGAATAAAAGACTCGAGTGCTCCGAGGGTGGCAGGGAGCTGAGCCAGACCCGTAGATGGTGGTAAAAGGGTAGGAGGGGACCCTCATCACCATCCACCATTGACTCTCAAGAAAAACTCCTGGCTGGGGCTGCCCAGTGGGGCTGCATCACATTTCATCTTCTTTTGGTTGATTCCAAGAGCCTGTGTGCTTCCCACAAATATGAATTCCTGCCTCACGGAGTTAGCTGTTTCTTTCACTCTTGGAACCTTGACCTATACCAACCACATCTTGGAGCTGGTACTTTTTCCGCGGTGATCCTGGACACATGTTCTATCTCCAGATTCACTAAAGCCAGCTCTTTTCTTCAGAGTCCCTAAGCTGGTTGGTTTTGGCCCTCACGGGAGATTCACATCCTTCTGACAGTGGGACTAAGAACTCACCTGACCCCAAGAAACACTCTTCTAGAGTTTCATATAAACACAGTCAACATTAAAGAAAGGAAGGGGAAAAGAAGGAAGGAAGGGAGGGAAGGAGGGAGGAAGGGGGGAACAAAAGAAGGAACGAGAGAGGGAAGGAGGAGAGATTTTAGCTTCCTTAGCATTTTGATTTCCAATTCCTACTTTCCACATTCTCTTTTATTATTATCACTACAACTACTCCTATGACTACTAATACTGTTATTTAGTAAGAGCCTTAGCCTTTAGATGTAAGTTTGCCTTTATAAACCAGCACAGCACAGTTCATTTGGGTTGTCATACAATCCAACTATAACTTCCTTCCTCTGGCTCCTGTCTGCCTAGCAAACCTCCATTCATTCTTGAGCTACCCATTCATTTTTAGTCTTCTTGGCAAAGCTCTCTTTGGCCACCATTTCCCTCAATAATATGAAACATTCTCTCCCTTTATGCTTTCTTAGTTGCAGATTTACATATTTGGTTATGCTGCACTCATCCAAGTGCGCTGGTGGAGAGTGAAGTGATGGTTACTTAGGGGCTTGGGTTTCATAGTCAGCTATTTACCAACCCTGTGACCTATAAAGAGTTATTTCTCCTTTTAGAGTCTCAGTTTTCTCAACTGACACACGGGTATGACAATAATAATATTCAACTCCTAGGGGCGCTGTGCACATTAAATGAAAGGAGGCATGTAAAGTGTCTGTATCTATTAAGCTCTGGGCAAATAGTGGTTGCTGATGTTCTTATAACCTTACATTGCTTTCATTCATTTGATTACATGTCCACATTGTTCACAAGAATGTCAGCATCTTGAGGACAGGGGCTGTGTTCATTTAGCTGGTATAATTCCAGCACTACGAACAGAGCTTGGCATTTGGAGGCAGCTCCTCGAATTTAATTTAAACTGAAACTGAAAACAATGCAGAAGGCAGACTTGAAGTCAGGTCTGGGTGAGTGGTGTGTCCACTGGGACCATGAGGGATTGCAAACGCTGCTTACAGGTGAAAAATCCCTGCCCTGAGCCTTCACCAGACTGGGCATTACCTCACCCCGCCCGAAGCTGTTATTTGTACCCGGGCGCTGGAAGTTCCTTTCCAGGCAGCTCTGGTACCCACATTGCGCCTTCACAGGGGGTCCCCCGCAGCAGCTCCTCCCGTGAAGCTGGGGCGGCGCCCTCTCGGCCGCCCCTTCTCCCCAGCCGGTCCCTCTCCTCTTCTAGGCTCCTCCTCCGTGTACTCACGCTGACCTGGTAGGTTTAGTCTTTTGTGTGGTCCTGTATCAAAAGTTTAATTAGAAAATCGCGCCTGGGCTTTTTAATAGCCCGAGTTCCGGCCGTAAAAGCCCTGGACGTGGTCCCGCGCGCCGGCTCCTGGCAGGGGCGCGCCAGCCGCTGCAGCGCGGGGACTCCCGCCCTGAATCTTATTTACATTCGGACTAACAATAGCTCTGGAACCTGGCTATAAATAATTTCTGGGGAAGAGTTGTCTAATTAAACGTGCAGCAGTAAGGAAAGTGCTTTAACCACAAGGCTGGTGTCCTAATGAACGTAATCACTGGATGGGGACAGCTTAGGAATCACATCCAGACGTCTCCCTGCGGAGGCGGAGAGATGCAGGGAAAAATACTCAGGGAGACTTTCCAATCAATATTTAATTGTGCAGTGTGTTCAACTCGTTAGAGGGCCTCTTTTTTTCATTCCCTTTTCTCATACCCAGAGGTAGAAAGGATTTCAAAATGCAGCCTTGTGGGGCGGCCTCAGCCTCAGATTCCAGGGGGTAAGTTGTCAGTGGCCTGTCAATGCCTAGAAATGATCTGAACACATAAAATGTATTAATTAATAAGCAGTGGCACTTACAGGTGCTGAATTTAAAGACAAAGGTAAGGCTGATTCCAACTGAATCCAGATCTTTCTCTGACCCTGTCTATGGTATTTCCAGACTCTAGGCTCATGGAGGGCAGGGGCTCTGTCTGTAGTGGGTCCTGGCCTTTGTAAGTAGGGAGCTGGGCAGCACATCCACCCAGGAGGGCATGAGGAAAATGAAATGGGTCCTTCCTGCCCGGTGTTATTCATGGGGAGGCAGCCACTCCTGCTGACATCTCAATGGCTGTTAGCAGACCCAGAGGGAAGTAAGCCCAAGGCAGTCATGCTCGTTTCTGCTTCATTAGGAACAGACAATGTAACATAACCAGATGGAAAAGGACACAGGATGCAGGGTGGTTTTCCGTGTTCCTATTAACACGCTCCCGAGGACAGACAGGGTGCCATAGGAGGAAGAACGGCACGGTGTCATACTGTGTGTAGGTAGCACAGGATTCACATGTGTATACAGACTGACCTAGATGCGTAGTAAGCACATACATGTGTATGCAAACCTCAGGTGGGTAGATGCGTATGTACATAGTCACGCACGTCCTGGAGCTGTGCTAGGGATGACATAGTTATATTGCTATGGTAACGTGCATGCTCTTGAAACCAAGGCTAACCAGTGGAAGGAGGGTGGGAAGCAGGAGCCGGAGAGGGTGTGGATCTGCAGAGGAGCCTGGGTCTGAACCGCAACACAAACTCCTGACCAGCCCCACTAACCAGTGCTTGTATCCTAGCCCTCCTCCCATACATTCTTGCTCTTTCTTGAAAGAGCAAGAGTGTGGGCACCTGTGATTAATTGAATTCACCACTGGATGTCAACGTTGCTCTAGCCAATTAGAAAACAAACAGCCATTCTGATAGTCTTCTGCTTGTGAAAAGGAAGTTTGATCTTTAGGCAGCAATCAGTTCATGGTATGAATGTACTGGAAAGAGGAGGGTTAGACAACAAGCTTCTGATAGAACCCCAAAGGGAAAATTGTCAAATTTTAAAGTTGTCATTTTTGCCCTTTAATCATAACCTCCATGTTTCCTCCAGCACCCCCTGCTCCCTATTCATTATTGTCCCTTAGTTAATACTTTCTAATGTACCATCCAATATTTCCACTTAGTTTGCCTATTGCCTGCCTCGCCTCTGACACACACACACAAGAATATCAAGAATATAAACTGCATGATGGCAAGGAATTTTGTTTTTGTTCTATTGTGCCTTTGATGCTTAAAACACTGCTTGGCAAAAAGTTGGTGTTTGATAAATATTTGTTTTAAATAGATGTGTGTATAAGTAAATGAATTAATAAGATAATGAAATGTAGTCAGTGAATAAAAATGGAGACAGAGATATTATTTCAATATGAATAGTTTTTCTTCTCTAAGTATGTATATATATTTATTGTCATATATTTATATACATATACTTCAGAGAAGAAATATGTGAGTATGGATGAGTGAGTGTGTGTGTATGTGTATATATATGGCTAGAGAAAGGTACAGAAGCAGTTGCCTAAACTCCTAAAATACCAGGTTTGGAAGAGACTTTAAGCCAAGCCTTGGTCTGGGTTGAGTTATAGCTCTCCTTCTATCTTGTTTTGTGAACTTCGGAAGATAACGTAGCCTTTCTGAACCTTAGCTTCTTCATCAATACAATGGCTTAGTCATAATAATATTGGTCTAACCAACCCCTTGAAGATTTTATGAGATCAAATGTTACAATGTTAATAATCCACAATGTATTTTGCCTTGACTAATATATACCATATCCTGCCCAAACCCTCTCACACATGCTATAAACACTGAGATCCTACGTATGCAATATTGACAATGTAGATATTATGATACTTTTCTAAAGATGAATATGGAAATTATAAACCTTTTCCAGGTATTTCACTTAATCCAAAGATCTTAACTCTTAAGGTAAACTGCAGGGAAAACAAGGATCAGAAATAAATCTTGGGGTGGTCACATTTCCCACCCAACAAATGAAGGGACTGAGAGAAGAGCCTTCCCTTCAGAGGTGTGGGCCTCAGGTTCGCGGCTGTTTCTGTATTTCCTGTTTTAGGAATATGTTGAAGGCCTAGGCTGCCATGGCAGCGAGCTAGCATCCTGCCAAATCCATATGTTTAAGTTTTAATAAATAAATTAAATTAAGCAGAAATAGGTCTGCACTGTAGAGCCCTTTCAAATTATTTACCGTGCTGTCACTTTGGGCTCATTGATGCTTGTTAATATTTCACATTTAATGATAAGAACTATTTATAAGCTAAATAAGACATTAGTTGCTCTATACTGGCAGAAATGTACAAGGACACCGCTAATCTAAGGTGAAAAATGTATTATTGAATGGAATTTAATTAGTAGATTTTGTTCCATTAGTGGCTTGTATATTGCATTTATGAAAATGAATACAAATATGATCTAGGCAATCTTTCCAGTGAGAAAATGTCACTGATAATCTAACTTCACTCCTACTCTTCAAAGCAGATGCAAGATGAAAATTGATGTCCTGATCTCTTGCCAGTCAAAAGATTTTCTAGTTTATGGTTCTAATAATAGCTAAATTATGGAGAGATGCCTTGTGTGATGCTTTGGCAGGTGTGAAGAAGTGTGTCTGGTAAGAATTAGTTGTAGACTTTTTTCTTATGGCAATCCTATGGGCAGTACATGTCGAAGAATTAGGTCAGAATTATGCTTTGCTTAGCTGGTCAAGTCTAATTTGTCTGTATTATCCATTCTGATTCCCCTATGGGGCAACATGGCCTTAGAAAAGACAAGACTCGGAATCATGTACCTGTGATTTCAATCATACTTTCACCATTTATAAGCTTTGTGCAATTTATTTTCTTAAAGTAGGTACATAAGTTACCACATTTCATGAATCCACCCAGTAATTCAGTGAGGTTAGTTACCATGATGATCTCTGTTTTGTAGATAGAGGCAAGAGAGACTTGGAATGCTTGAGCTACTTGCTGTAGGTCACACAGCTAATAACTTCAGTTCTCTGCATTTTCCATTTTCTTATCTGATGGTGGGGGTTTGTCATGTATTTAACATGTGTATTCAATCAGTGTTGGTCTGAGCTCTCTGTTTCTTCCAGTTCCTTACTTCCCGGGGGCATCCTGAAAAGGACATGGAGAGCTAGTGACTGGAAATCTCATTTCTAGGTGACCAATGTAAAGTCTTTCCTGACCGCAGCTCTTTCACATGACAAATAGAAAAATAGAATGCCTACCTCTCCACTGAGGTAGTTGTGAAAATCAGTTGCACAGCCATAGTGGGGTGTTATACAAATGTAAAGTGTTCATGTTATTAATATAGGCAATAATTCTTTTGATTCTATGCTAAATTGCATTGATAGAAATGTTGAGAGAGGAGATGGCTGAGATTAATGCTATAGGAGCATTTCTTTGCCAAGAGTTAGAGATCTAAGGTAAGTGCAGGCACTCTCTGAGTTACACATATCTAACTTATGAACATTCTGTGCACACAAAGAATGGGCTGCACCCCCTGTAGGCACCCACTACAATAAGCTGTGCTTGAGATTTTGTCCCTCTGGAAAACATCTTTCTGGAATGACTAAGCCTGTTTTCAATCATGGTTACAGAGCTGTGGCTGGTATGGATTGCTGTCTGAACCAAGTTTTCCTCTCACCAGCTCCTGTGTTCCTACACAGGGTACCATGTCCCTCCACCTGAGTCTCAGGATTCAGCAAACCACCACCCTCCTAACCCACTCGTACCCTTGCATGATGTTGATCCTTCTGCCTTTCTTTTCTTGCTATGACCTTGGTACACCAGGAAAATCATCCCAGGGAGATAAAATGAATTCATTTGTTAGGAAGCTACCTAAGTTAATGATACAGTGAAATTTATTTATTTCCTTTGAAAATCAACCTCATAAGGATAAGAGATATTTTATAGTTCAAGTGTTTTGCTTTTTAAAATGAACCTCAGGTGGACAGAATTGTATTATTTATAACGGATGGCCCGTGATACACTCTCAGTATTCTGTTTGAGCCCCCTTTTATTTTTATTTAAAAGATAGTGTCGTAAGCAACCAGAGATCCATGCCTTCATCTCCACACACACACACACTCACTCACACACACTCACTCACACACGTATGCTAGGACCTTGTCATCAACCTGTATCTCTACCACATGGTCTTCCTCGGTATCTACCGCATGGTCTTCCTTGATGGCCTCCTGTCTACCTCCAACCTTAGCCATCGTTCAGAATTCCATGTGTATCTTATGCTTTCATTTTCACACAATTGCATCATTTACAAATGAGTCTCTAAAATTATTTTTTAATTTTGTTCTTTTTCATCTTCATAAATAGGACATACATTTGATATATGTGATTTAGGGTTAATTTTCACTTATTTATTTCTAAAATTATCCATTGTTTTCTGTGTTGTTGTAGTTCATTTGGTTTGGTGGAATATATTATTCTAATTTATGAATATTTCTCAGTTGATTTATCCATTTTTATGTTGATGACTATTTAGGTTGAACCCGTGATTTTTTCCTCTTGTGAACAGGGTTGCTATGAACATATCAGCTGAGAAGTGGACTTGCTGGGTCACAGAGTTTGAGAATGTTTAAATACGGAAGGTGTTGCCAAACTGCTTACCAGAGCAGCAGCTTATCCTCTCACCAGCAATGTATAAAGATCCCAAACATCCGCAGCCTTTCCAATGCTTAGTAGTGCCCGGCATTTGAATTTTTGCCAATGGATTCTGGGTGAAAGGCAACATCATTGTAGTCTTTAGAATCCACAGAACATTTCTTCATATGTGTTCCCTCCTCTCTGCTATGCTTGTTCATTTATTTTGCCCATTTTTCAACTGTGTTGCTGTGCTCTTCTCATTAACTTATTATTAGAAGTTCTTTAAATACTCTTGACATTAATTTTTGTCGGTTATATGAATAGCTCCATTTTCAATCTAATTGCGATAATTAGTCCAGAGACTAAAGGAAGCATGAATTTATTTTATCCTTTGATCAAATAAACCCACTATTCCTGACCTCACCTCATCGCCTTTAATCTTCTATTCTGCCAACTAGCAGAGGGAGTGACATTGTGTCAGAACTAGAGAGAAGGCTGTATTCATTAGTGCATTCCAAGGGGAGCAAACAGGACTAGGGAAACCTAAAGCAAAAGCTTCACGTTATTTATTCCAAAAAAAAAAAAAAGGATGAGCAGCCCTCCCCATTTCTGTCTAGCTTTAATTAGTGGACATTCTTGATGCCTTTACCATGTTCTCAGAAAAGGGACTATCTTTTTCCAAAGTAACCAAAGAAGTACAGAGGAGTCTTTCTGTACTTCCCTTGGCAGAGATGAGGCAGACATTGGAAAAAGCATATAGGGATACATTATTCATGCAGATGAGTCTCACAATTCAATGGAGCTAATTAGGAAAATAATGGAGTAAATTAGCACATTATGCAAGTGTATTAATATTAATAAAACTGCCACTTTACCCTGAGGTTAAAACAGAAGAGGAGGAAAACACAGCCTTGACCAGTGAGTCAACTCAACCTGGCTGCTTGCTGGAACACTGACCACCCTCATCCATCCTGAAAGATCTTGTGGCTTTTCTGTCATCAAAATTGTCCTAATAAAAAAAGAGAAATATTTCAAAGGCATGGATGAGCTGTTCTTGTTTTATTGTTTTGATTACTTGAAAGCAAATTCTACATTTCCCTTCTTGTTGAGTCATAACTAACAGCACATTCTTGTTTACATGACAATTTCAAATCCATAATCTTATTGAAGTTTTGCAACTAACTTATGAGGTAGTGTTGATACTTTCCCCATTTATAATTTAATAACTTGTCCACTTGTAAGAAATGATAATCCTCTGAGGGGACTATGAGAATAAAATTTAAGCATTTCTTGACAACAGTTTTGTTGGGGACCAGGGCGAAGGGAGGCCTTGGGGAAAGAAGGACTTCTATGCTGATGCCCTCAGGAGCTAGGTGGCAGAGCACAGGGAAAACACTCTGCTTCCTTTTTCTTCACGCATTCATTCATTTCTCTCCTTATCTATTCTCATAGCCACCACCTTGGCTCTAACACCATCGTGGTCTCCACTCTTGCCCCCTAAAATACATCTTCAGCTGTGGTTGGAGTAATTATTTGAAATCACAAATCTGATTGTACCACCCTAGTCCAGCTATGAGCCTTTTAATAGTTCAACCTAGCTTTCAGAATTAACATACACTCTCTAGCAGTGGGCCTTTCACGAACCCCTAGCTTACCTCTGCATCCTTATTTCTGTCCGGTCCCACTTTCTCCATCTCTTCCTCCATATTCCAGCCACACAGAACTGCTTACTGCCCCAGGTACATGCAGGGACCCCTCGGTCTTTTTGTTCTTACATCTACACAAAAGCTGCCTCCCCTAGGCGCCCATGACTGACTCCTCAGGGTGACGGTATAGAAGTGATTCTTTCCCTAGTGCTTCTCTTCATCCCTTTCCCTTACAAAACTGTTGTCAAGGAATGCTCACATTTTCCTCTCATCGCCCCCTCAGTGGATTGTCATTTCCTATTCACTATCCAGTCTTCTCCACAACACAGTTTCTAGAGAGCAGGAATCGAGGAGTGTTCACCATGATCTTCAAGGCTCCTAGCACATTAGTGTCATGAAGTGTTGTCAAAAGAAAAGGTGAAGAAGGGAGAGAGTGGATGGATCACATGGTTACCTAGGGGAGGAAGAGTTAGAAACCCGTCTTGAAGTCCTGTGCTCCCTCCTACCTTCACATCATCTCCCTGGCTCATGTTTGCCTCATTTCTCTTAAGGTGCTGGCTTGGATAACCTGGAAGAGTATTCACTAAGAAGTTCGACTTTTTCAAGACTTGTTATTGGAATTTGTTCTACGTCTTCCATAGATTTGCTTAATTTGCTTCCAGAGGGTCATGAAATCTATAGGCAATTTCCTATTTTAGTTTATTGGATTTTCTTCTCTCTTGGTGGGAATTAACCTCTATTACCCATTCTCATTTTAGTATTTTAAATCCTAAACCAAGTTCCACCTTCCATTTAAAAGAAGAAAATCTTTCTAAAGGTACACAGATGTAGAACATTACAAGCGTAACTTTGTATATTTTTTCTAATTATTTCCAAATTATTTATTTGTTTGAGTAATCTGATTTCATTAGAAACTGTTTACTGAGTAGGTCACCTATTATGGTCTAGGCAAAGTGCTAGATGCTTATTCTCATTTGGGATTGACTTTGTTAATAATCATGCACATTTCCAAATCTAGGATCCTGAGATGATCCTAAGCCTGTTGGAGACTGACTCCTCTCCTACTCTATTATTGAATGTGTAAAATTTAGTGACTTACTTAACCTTAATCATCCTTAGTTTCTTCATCTGTAAAATGATTATTATACTTTCCTTCATGTCTAGAGTGTTTACTGAGTAACTCTTAAGGTAGTTTGTAGTAAAAAAAAAATTGAGATATTTTCTCTAATCTCAAAGAATCTAGTCAGAGTGATAGATGAGTAAGTCAGTGATTTTTCTACAATGAAATAATGGTTATGTTAGAGTTCTCAAGGAATGCTATGGGAAGACTGGATGTTTTATGGGTATTTCCATTAGATTGAGAAAAAGGAAAGTAAAAAAAAAGTTTTCAGAGTTGATGCTTGATGTGAGTTCTAAAGGATGAATGACAGTTTGCTAGAGAAAGAAGAAAGCATCATAAAGACATTCCAGGCAGTGGTAAAAGCATGTCTCAACAGGCTGATGTATGATACAGAATGATCCTTTTGGAAAAGATAAGTAGCTCAGTACAGAGCACAAAGAAAGGAAAACTTGTGAAAAAGGTAGAAATGAAAAGCCAGAGAGACAATTGGAAAACCAAGAGAAAGTACATTCAGATTAGCAGAACAGAATGATTTATTTGCAAGGAAAAGGAAGAATAGGTCTAGTAGGAGAAGTAGAGAAAAGTAGATTTGAAAATATGGAAGTGTGATAGGCCGAATTGTAAGATGGACCTAGTACAGATACCCTATAGAATTCTCTCCTTTTGAAGGTGAAAGGGACTTGTGAATATGAGAGGATTTTACTCCTATGCTCAGGCTACATTAAATGGAAAGAAGATATTTTGGATCATATGTGATTAGGTCCTTAGCCAGTTTATTTTGAGTTCATCTAAGGGAAGATTCTCCTGGTTAAGTTTGACCTAAAAGGTGAGAGCCCTTTCAAAGAGAGAGGTGTGAGGTGAGTGGGCTTTCCTTTGCTGGCCTTACAGAAGCAAATGACCAGATTGTGATGTCCCTATGGAGGGTTCTCGTGGCAAGAACCTGAGAACGGTGTCTAGAAACTGAGAATGGTGACTTGTAAACAACCAGTAAGAAAATGGGAACTCTGGTCCCATAACTGCAAGGAACCGAATTCTTTCAACCACCAGTAAGCTTAGAAGAGGACTCTGAGCCTCTGAGAAGAACCACAGCCTTGGCCACTCCAGACCTTGATTTCAGCCTGGTGATATCCTGAGTAGAGTGCCCTACTAACTCCTGCTCACAGAAACTGTGGCCAAACAAACATGTTGCTTCGAGTTGACAAATTTGTGGGAATTTGCTATATAACAATAAGAATTGAACACAGGAGGCCATGGGTGTCCTGGCTAGGAAAGTTTCAGTGGAATTGTGAGAATGAAAGCCAGATTATGTGTGGTGAAGAGTAAATGGAAGGTGATGAATTCATGCTGGGTAGAGAAGAGTAAATAAACAGCCTTTTTAGTGTGATGGAAGGAGCGGGTCTTCTACAAGGGAGCAAAGGACAGGAGGGTAGAGAAATACTTGGTGATTTGGCAGAGCCTATGAGCAAATTTTTTCATCATGGACATGCTATGCACAATGCAAGGGAAGTAGAGGAAGTGGGTGGCAGAGTGAACAGAACACTGTTGTGGTGAGAAAGTGAGAAAGTGCAGGTAACTGAAAGGTGTTCAAATTCAACAATAACACAGTGCAACAGAGGTCAGATATTTGATGCAATTAGCTGGACTCTCAAGATTCTTGCGGTAATTAGATAGTGTTTTCAAGCCATTGCTGGTGGTCTCTGAAGCTTTCAGATGTTCACTGTTTGGAGTCCAATCAGCAGTCAGTGGTCTTTGCTTGGAATTCTAAGAAGGATGCTGGTGTGAGGTTAGGAGGCAGTATATATAGTGATGGAGAATACTGGACAAGGTTTTGGGACCATCAGAGTTATAGCTGAGGCTCTGCCAGGTAAAGCCCTTTACCTTGGACTAGTTAACATTTTAAGCCCTGTTTTCCTTTTATACTTACAAAAGGGGAAAATAAGGATTAACAATCTATATTGCTAAATATTGCAAGAATAAAAAAGATAATAAATAGTGTGATGCTTTGTAATACAATTATTTATCAGTATTTCTTATTCAGTGTGCCAAATAGTAAGCACTAATTCTTGTTTCCCCAAGTTCCCAGTACTGAGAAATATATAAAATATTGATTGAAATTATGTTGTAAGTACTTAATAAATATTTGTGAAATTCATCTTAAATGAATAATTATCGAGTAGTGATAAGGACTCTAAGAGCTCCAGCTCTGAAAAATAATAAGTGTTCAATACAGCTTAGCTATAATTGCAAGTTGTTTTATGTCTCAGCAGACCTAAGCCGTGAGTTTAGATGGTGGCATAGCATGCCGGATCTGAGTCAATGAAATGGCCACTTAGCTTTCTGGCCTTGGCAAAGATCACCTGGAGGGTCAACCTAAAGTCCATTGGAAGCAGGCGCTTTCCTGAATTTCACCCTTCTGTGAAACTTAGTTCTAGTAGTAGAGATAGAATTATGAAGCCTCAATCACAATGTGGCCCTCCAGGAACCTTCAGAGGAATCTAGACAATACTAAACTCAAAGGATTAGAACCTGACAAAGTGGCTGGCACAAAGTAGTACTTACTAAGAAGGAAATTACTCAGTGTCCTCTTTACTCTCTTTCTTTGTTTTCCTTCATATTTACCAGTAGAATGTTAATAGGCCATCAACATAATTGGCTTTGCCTCAGAAAAACACATGGCCATGTGGGGGCAAGATGTGCTGATATTTTTTATTTTAAAAATGGATGTGATGTGAGTAGTGCTTTGTGGAGTACTCGGTATAAGTAAATAACTTTCCTGGGTGATATGGGAGACAGGGAAGAAACAGTATCAGACATCGGCCTTGCTCTCAAAATGCTTAAGCCACTCTATTATGTTTGGGGATGAGGTGATAGAAAAATGAGACATGATCTCGGTTCTCCAGGAGCTTCCCCAGTAAATAAGACAGGGCAGTAGAAAGTGCACAAAGCAGTGTGAGCAGTGAGAGCAACACACAGGCAGTGCTCTGGGGGTCACTCACCGGTCTCACCAGTGAGCCTGGGCTGCGCCACTTCCCTCTTTCACAGCTGGTACCTGAGGCAGTGCTGACACAGAAAAAATGGAATATTCATTGGCTGAGTAACTGAGAGGCTTTTGTGAAAATGAGAACTTGATGGAGTTGGCACCAGGCCTGGACCAATCCCAGAGGCATTTACCCTGCATTGCACTTGGGTGCTGGCTCGGGCTCTGTTCTTCTCCCAAATAGTGATGCTATGAGAGTCTTCGCTGCTCTACTTGAGAAGGTCACTGGGCCACGGCTTTAGCAGAGATTTTGGTGTGGAAAGATGCTGGGATGACTGCCTCTTGAGAAGCAACTTCGGAAGCTGGAGGGGGCTGTTCTGCCCGTGGTGGTTGAAGACCAAGCATAGCACCAGCAGCTGTTCAGAGACAGAAAAGGCAGCTTCATTCAAAAAGCCATCATAATTTGGCAAGGAGTGCTCCAATCAGTAGCCTTCCTAATGTGTGTAATTGTTATGCAAATAAGCCACAGCACATTACCCAGGCTGGGAACAGGAGTATCAGCTCTGTGATTTACAAGGGGCCAAGGTGCCCAAGAAAGCGTTGGCATGCGTCCCATACTAGGGGCTCAGTGGAGCTGTCTTGACGCTGGGCTCATAGAGAGAACTGGCTTATTAAAGTTGACCAGTGGAGTAAAGCTTTAAAAAGTGAAAATATTCAAGTTTAATCAGATAATCAAGGTCTGGATTTTTATTTTCTGCCTGCAAATATCAATAACAGAATATTACAGCTGAACACGGTTTTAGAGATGACCACATATCCAAACCACTTATATTTCAGAGGAGGAACTGAGGTGAAGGGTGAGGTGACTTATCTGAAGAACCCAGCTCCCCTTGCCTCCAAGTTCAGGGTCATTTTATGTCAAACCCTGCTGTTTCTTAAGCTCCTGCAGATACAACACGTTTTGTTTTTCCTTGAGCTCTAAGCCTTTTATTGTCTCTCTTTGTACTTTCTCTCTTGTCTTGTCCAACGGGTTCCTATTGTGAAGGAATTATGAAGATTATTGGACACCTAAAGAGCCTTATTTATTTTTAGGAAGATGCAGTCTGATATTATAGATGAGACAAACACCTAAGGAACTGTAGTATAAGAGTAAGGAGATACACAAAGATAGAGGTGTTCAAAGGAGAGAGGGATCACACATATTTGGAATAAATGGAAGAATTTCGTGGAATAGATGATATTTAGAATGAGCTTAAAAAATTCTAACAGAGGTAAGGAGAGGAGAGGAGAAAGAAACAAAACAGTGGCTAGTGGGAATATTAACAGTAAAGGCAGAAGAAAGTGGGGCTTGCATAAGGAACAAGAGTAGCTGAATTGGTCTGGAGTATGGGAACATCTTAGTGGGGTAGATGTAAAAAGCTTCGATGCCCGTATTAGAACTGTGGAATCCAGGACAAAGCTCAGCAGAACATTATGCAATGGAAAGAGTTATGGGTTTAGAGCTCAAAGGCCTACTGTTCCATCTTAATTTCACAAATGTTTGGATATGTGATGGACACAAATAACTTAAACCTGTAAACCTTTATTTTTCTTCTTACAAGGTCATTGTAGAGATAAAATATGATGAAAATGTGAAACACCTAACACAGAACCTGTCAAATAAAAATGAGTTTCGGTTTGTTTCTTCATTCTGTTGGTTTGGAAACTACAGCTGACTCAGCTATCATAGTTTTCTGTCAATTCTTACTTGGCGATACCACTGATTTTTATGTTTTACCCCTTTTCTAAAACAAGCCGAGTCTGGGATCACCTTGTGAGCCAAGATGGCATCCGTCGCCATCTTTTCATTTCCCCTTTGTAAAATCTCTCTTCTCTAGTCATTCCTATGTGTAATTATCAGATTAATTTTCCTTGAACTCCTCTTTAGCCAATAGTAAACTTCTAATGTTTATAAATGTGCAGTGGTTCCTGTGTGAGCTCATCATGTCAAATCCACGTTCCTCCCTCAGGCCCTTTCCAGCCAGTCCCCATTATCCCTCAGTGTTCTCCCAAAGCCTACTCTCAGGCTTTCCAGTAGCTTCCATAGCCTCCCTGTCCATCTTCAAATCCCAACAGAACTCCGCCTTCAGGGCCTAGCACTGCTTACAGAGTGGGTCCCTGTCACCTTGGGCTTTGCCCTAACCACCACGTGGACTTACCTACAGAAACCACATCCTGATTATTCCACTATTATCTTTTCTGTCTTATTGCTGCTAAGAGCCTAACAGTGTTCTAAAAATGATTGTCTTTTCTGTTTCTCCTGTACCTTCCCTGATGCCTAGCACTGTGCAGGCATAAGATAAATGCCCAATACAGCCATGCACGGCATAAAGTGTTTGCATCAATAATGAACTGCATATGTGATGGTGGTCCCATAAGATGATAATACCATATTTTTACCGTAACTTTTCTGTGTTTAGATAGGCTTAGATGCACAAATACTTACCGTTGTGTTACACCTGCCTGCAGTAATCAGTATAGTAACACGCTATGCAGGTTTGTAGCCTATAGGTTTGTGTAAGTGCTCTTTGATGTTTGCGCAACCACAGGATTGCCTAATGATGCATTTCTCAGAATGAATGCCTGTCATTAAGTGACATGGGACTGTACATGCTGTGAAATAAGTCACCATACACCCCAAAATTCACATCAGACTTTCTTTTTTGCCCACAGGGAAATAGTAAATTGAAGGGAAACACTTGGGCCTGTTTTTCTAATTCCAAATGGAGTTTGAGACTGTGCTATTTACCAAATTATCTCTCGCCTATGAACTGAGCAGGGATGGCCCGGAAACCACTGAGGGAGAATGGAGATGGAAACGTATATCCTTGTTTTTAGTGTCAATTTTCTGACTGCATAACACACTTAAAAATCAAATTTGCTAAAGGCACTTCAAGTGCATTCTTTGCTAACACTTCATTACAAGGCACTTATCAGTAATAAATCCACAGGGCCTATGTTTTTTAAGAAAATAAGAAATACTTAGAGAAAATACAGAAACCTTGCTTTCCTCCTCTTCCTATTTTAGTTCTAGGGGAAACAAATAATTTCTAGTTGAATGGATTAAAGATGTCAGGCTGTTGTTAACATAGTACTTTAATAATAACCAAATGCCAAACTTGAATTCTTCTTTCAGAGATTTAATATAAATTGGCAACTAAGAAAGTAAGGGGAGTATTTTGCTGATATTGTACATCTACTTACTATCCAAGAAGGATATCTCTCTGGCTTTCTTTTTCATAGTTCCGGCTAGAGGTTACTGAGACCTCAGGAAACACCCCATCTACGCATAGAGCTCTTCTTTATTCAGCATCTGTCTCATCCTCCTTTGTCCCTTCATCAGGTTGGTGAACATACATTTGCCATCCATATTTCTTTTATCTCTCATTCACATTTTGAGGCACTGTCATGTGGCTTCTGCTCTCTCTATCAATTGAAACTAATTTCCTTAAGGGCAATAGCCTCCTTGTAACGTCAAGACTCAAGATTTGGTGCTTAGCTTTTATCTTACTCAGGCTCTTTATAGTATTTGACCAAATGGCTCAATATTTTGTCTCAACACTCTTCACCCTTTCATTCCGAAAAGTCAGGCTTCCTCCTGCCTTTATAAGCCCCCTGCCTTCTTCTCTATCAGCGTCCCTTGCTTCTTAGTCTCTTACATGCTGCCCTCGCAGCAGCTTCTCCTGGCTAAACACTCCCTCTTCCGAGGGCCTCCATTGTTACTTGTGTTCTGAAGACCACCAAGTCTACTTTCCCAGCTTTGCATTTTTCTTGAGTGTCAAGATATTAAGCAAAGTTTTGTCCTAGTAGAAAAGACAATAAATGCCATAATTTGTAAACAAATAAACAAAAACCCAGTATGCTAGATGGCAACATGCTCTAGAAAAATCAGGCTGGGAAGGAGGGAAGAGACCAAGGGAGAGTTGTTGAGAGGAGGTCTCGCTGAGAGGACACTGGAGTGAAAGCTTTTTGGCAGAGGCCATCTCGTCTTGTGGATGTTTGGAGAAAGAGCTTTTTAAGAATATGGAGCTGCCACTTCATATGCCTCAAGGCAGGAGTGTGACCAGGCTGACTAAGGAGCAAAAAAGTGTGGCTAGAATGGACTTGTGGGAGAGGAGGAGAGGTCAGATGGGGATGAGCAGCCCCATTACACGAGGCGCCGCACTCTGAGTGAAATGGAGCCAGGGAGGGCTCGGGACAGAGGAGTAACAGGAACTGAACTGACTTGTTTTAAACAGTTGTTCCTCCTGTTGTGACAATCTATTGCGTGGCAGAAAGTGCAGAAGCAGGGGCGCTCTCAGAGTGATCTAGGTGAGAGACAGAGGTGGTTTAGAGCAGGTCGTTATCGGTGGAGAAAAAAGGTATAGGATTCCGAATGTGTTTTGATGGCACATCTGGCAGTGGTTGTTGATGGGCTGAGTGTGAGATATGAGAAGGTGAAAGGAGTCAAGGCTGATTCCAAAGTTTCGGTCCTGAAAACATGAAAAGATGAAGTTGACATTTGTTGAGATGTGAAACGTGGAAGATGTAAGCTGGGAACAGGATAACAGGAGGAGCTGGGGTTTGCACATGTTTCAATTTTAGATGCCTACTAGAAATTCAAGCAGAGAAGGTAACTAAGCAGATGAATACTCAGTTCTGGAATTCAGAGAAAGATATGTGTGTGCGTGTGCATGTGTATGTGTCTCTGTGTGTGTGTGTGTGTGTATATATATATATATACACATATATATATACATATTATGTGGGTGTACATATACGTATATGCATGTATTTGAGTTATTACCATAGCAATTATATTTAAAGCCATAAGAGTATATGAGGTCTCCAAGGGGGAATACGGAGACAGAGGAGGACGGAGATTCAAGGGCTGACCCCTGTTCCCTCAACCTGGATATTTCCTTGGTTATAAAGCCTTGCCATCTTAATACTAGAAATATCCTTTATTCATAACTTCTGCAGAGCCACACCCTGCATACCTCCAGGGGAAGTCATTCACATGAGTGGTTTAAATGGAACCCCTCCCTGGGACACAAAGACTGTGTGAATATCACTTCTTTTGGAATGATACTGGTCCTGCTTCACAGCTGGATGAAATTCAGCTCATGTCATTTTAAAACTTTTTAATAGAGAAATATCTTTTTTTTTTTTTTTTTTTTTTTTTTTTTGAGTTGGAGTTTTTTGCTCTGGTTGCCCAGGCTGGAGTGCAATGGCACGATTTCAGCTCACCACAACCCCCGCCTCCCGGGTTCAAGTGATTCTCCTGCCTCAGCCTCCTGAGTAGCTGGGATTATAGGCACATGCCACCACACCTGTCTAACTTTGTATTTTTAGGAGACAGGGTTTCTCCGTGTTGGACAGGCTGGTCTTGAACTCCCAATCTCAGGTGAGCCACCTGCGTCAGCCTCCCAAAGTGCTGGGGTTACAGGCGTGAGCCACTGCACCCAGCCTAGAGAAGGTATCTTGATTGGCCTCCCTGCTACCAAACTTTTCTCTCCACTGTGACATCAGGAGGACTATTTTAAACCCAAATTTGATGACACCATTCCTTTCTTAAAAACCCATGTGACTTCTCACTTTAGAGGTTAAAAGTCAAATAATTTTAAAGGCTTCCCAAGCTTGGCCCAAACGATTTTCCTCCCTTTTATCTCCTACCTCAGCATGCACTGATCATAAACTACTTGTGTTTCTTTTACCACCCATGCCGTGAAGGTGATGTCCCTGTCTGCCACTATCAGACAGAGGTCCTAGTTAGGTTGCCTGCATCCAGTATTTATTTCTGCCTCCCCCAGTTTCTCAGCACCATTTCTCCATTCTTCCTTTTTTGTCAGAGTCTTCCCAAGTCCACAAACCGTTTTCAGCAGCTCTTACATTTTCCACAGGACTTCCATGTCTCCTCTGGCCCATTTCCGCTCTTAATCAATTCTGTATCTGCTCCTGGGACTGTGCAGATCTTATCTCTCCAGTGAGATTATAAACTCCTTCAGGGCAAACAAAAAACAAAGCAACACAAAAACCAACCACACCGCATTCTTTGTCCATGTTCTCCATAGCACTAAGCAGTAGAGAGCCACTTTATAAAATATTTTTTGAATTGAATTAAATATATTGAACCTGCTTCCTATTTTAGCAAGTTTGTAGATCAGGTGGGTCACCAAAGACTCCTATATATGCACTCTATATAATTCTGTCTGCCAACTGTTGCTGAGTACCGTAGCTCCCAGTGCTTCTAAATATCTCTTCTTTATATTTACAATTCAAGGACCAGATGACATAGGTTCTGCCAACATGTATTTGTAAGAATATGAAAAAAATATGGCCACATGAGCCACATGAGTGAACGTGTGGCTGCATTCACAGTGAGTGCGATACACATTTTCTTGTGATTTTGCTACTGCAATATGAATAATAGCTATCTTATGAGCTATATCTAGAAGGAAGCTGGCCCATTTCCAGATTCTGGGTATTTTGGGATATTATTTAGTTGTTATTGACCCAGTTGAGAATCAGCTCAGAGATCCAGCAGAGAGAGAGAGGTAGACCTTCCTTAGGAGCCCAGGGCAGGGTGAACAAAGCAGCTGTGAATAGCTAAGCAATCAGGGCCTCCTATTTTGAATAAGTGTTTTCAACAAGCAAAAAAACAAAGCCCTTCATAAACAAAAATATCTAATATCCATTGAGCCTGACAAATTACAAAACACTTTCACATTTATTATTTTATGAGACATACCAACTATCTTGCAAATAGAAATTGAAGAGAGATGATGATCCCACTTCTATAAATGAGAGAATTAAGCTCTTAGATGTGGAGAAACTAAACCAGTGTCCTGTAGGCAGGGAGCAGAGGAAAGTGGGTGGGACAAGGGTCTTCATAGTCATCATCTAGTGCTTTCTGTTATGCGTTACCTTGTCCCCAAGACAATGAAAATTTCAAAAAGCTCCCTACAGCTTCGTCTAAATATTCTGCCCCTTCACTCTCTAATCCCTTTTGAAATAAGGAATTCCGTGGAGAAACTATCACTCATTTATGTATTTGGCAGCCAAATAAGAACAATGTTTTCTTTTTCCTTGAACTTTAAAAGGTAATTTAATAAATAAATAAAAAACAAACTGAGAAGAGTAGCTGAACTAGGGCTTATGTTTCTAATAAAATTATAAATGCCAGAAAGTGCTAGGAATGATTTATTATCCTGTTATTATAAGTGACTGTGAAGCTTTCAATGGAGTCCTTGCTAATTTCTAGCAGCTGCATTAAATCAGAAACTCCATTAGCTATTATAAAATCATCATCCCATTTTTCTGCAAATCAGCTTGAACACCTGATGGGAGCTTGGAGCTGGTTGCTGCTATACATGTTAACCTCATCCTTGGCCTCTACAAGAGAAATAAACAGGAGTCACAGGTGGCATGGTACTGGTCACATCAACTGTTAGAGATTCATAAACGCCTGCCTGTTATTTTTTAGGAGATCTTTCTGATGGCAAAACAAATAGCTTCTTTCAGCAAATACCACTTCATTAAGAGAACAGGAACTGAGCATCAAGTTCTGTGTTCTGAATTTTAACCCCTTTCCCCCGATCCCATTCTATCCAGCTTTCCACCCTAGTCCAGCAGCTGTCCATCCTTAGAATAGAACAAATAACTAACTACAGACAAATCTGCTGGAAATTGCTGGCATTTCTACCCTTCATTCTGATTTTCACAATAAAATACACCTCCAAGGACTCACTCTATCATGACCAGATAAGTAACACCTTCTGTTGGACAAGTAAGAAGAGTCCAAAGCAGATATCAGTAAATCTTTGAAAACAACTTTGGTCTTACATTTCAAGAGATAGCTAAGCAGGTATGTGATGAATGGAATCTAATGGAAGAAGCCAGGAGAAGCTACTATCTAGGAGATTTGCCTACTATATGGACAGATCTTGGCATAGGGGACTCAGAGTGCGAGGAAGAAAGTCATCTGCTGATGACAGGAAATGACTAGGAAGAATAAAGTAGAATTTCCAGAGAAATGGATTTTTCAGGACGTAGTAAGAGGTTGGATATGCAAGATGTGCTCTTTTTGCTTGAAACCTGGATGGGACATCCAGACTGGAGAAGTTGGGTAAATTAAAGGAATCTGAAAAGTTATTTTTTTTCTGCTGAGTTTATGCACCCATATACTTGTATTATATGCTTCTTCCTCTTTGCCTTTCTACTTGCTGTTTTCTCTGCCTGGAAATTTTTTCTTCAAAACTTTGCATGGTTCATTTGATCAAATGTCACTTCATCAGAGAGGACTTCCACCACTGTACAACTGAAAACAAAACTTCCATCATTGTTATTCTTTTGCTTGCTTTATTTTTCTTCAGGATACTTACCACTCCCTATCATTACATTATATTTGTTATATTTTCTTTCTTTCTTATTTATTATCCTACTGCAATCTTAAGTTTCATGTGTCCGACTGGTCTATTTTCTTCATATCTGTATTACCAGTGCCTATAGTGGCATCAAAGTAGGTGCTCAGTAACTTTGGAGAGAAAAAAATGAATGCATTCCAGAAAAGACATTAAAATAGCAGGTGGATATATATGTACAGGGCTCCAGACTTAAGAGAGTAATTGGTGCATTATCAGTATATAGGTAATAATTGAAGGTGTAGACTCTGGAGATGTATAAACAGATGAGAGAGCCTTGATCAGAGCATTGAATAATGCCAACATTCAGAACCAAGCTGAAGAAGATAGTCTTGCAGTGAAAACAAAGAGGAAACAGGCTTAGGGCTAGGAAGAAATCAAAGAAAAGTAGTGTTTGAAGGGAGAGAAAGTGTTGAAGGATACAGAGAGGTCTCAGGAAATTGAAGGTTTAAGAATACTCAGTGGATAATGCTGCAATAAATGTACCTGTGCATGTATCTTTATGAATGATTTGTACTCCTTTGGGTATATACCCAATAATGGGATTGCTGGGTCAAGTGGTATTTCTGGTTCAAGATCATTGAGGAATCCCCACACTGTCTTCCACAATGGTTGAACTAATTTGCAATCCCACCAACAGTGTAAAGTATTCCTATTTCTCTACATCCTTGCTAGCATCTGTTGTTTCCAGACTTTTTAATGATCGCCATTCTAACTGGAGTGAGATGGTACCTAATTGTGGTTTTAATTTGCATTTCTCTGATGACCAGTGGTGATGAGCTTTTTTGGTGATGATAGGAAGAAATTTGGTAGAGTGAGGAGTTAAAGGCTATATTGATATGTGTAGAAGAGTGATGGGGAGATGAGAAATGGGAAAGAACATTTTGGAAACCTCTTTGAGATACTTGGCTGAAGTGAGGAGGAAACTAATAGAGAAGTAGCTGGAAGACGAAGGACCAAGTTAAAAAGTTAATTTAGTTTATGTAGTCATAGATTTAAAAGCCAATAGAAAGGGTAAGCTTGATATAGAGAGGCTGAAATACAATAAAGGCAAGAAATGCTTATTAAAGTAATTTTCCTGAGGAACCAAGATGGGATAAAACCCAAATCACAGTCAGAGAGATGAGTGATTATGCAAGAAGGGACAGCTTCTCCATAGTAGCTGGAGGGAAAGAAGACCCACATGTAGATAGGTCTGTGTGCTTGGTAAGGGGCAGGCTAGGCCAGATCCACTCTGTGCTTTCTCTTTTGCTCTTAAGTAGAAGGTGATCATCTGCTGAGAGCAAGGAGGCAATGAGTAGGGACTCAGAGGAATGAGAGGATGGGAGGAGGTTTGAAAGAGTCACTGTGGAAAGTAGATGTATGAATTGACCAAAGAGTAGCTGGAAAATTGTGAAATAAGCTGAGGGGCCTCTTGCCTTCAGTGAGCATGAGTTTATTAAGGAATCAGGCCACTTTGCTGTGTCCTTAACTGTGCTTGACTTCTCAGCTGCAGACTCAGAGAGAACAGAAAGCTGAATTCACACAGGTTTGGAATTTGATGACAAGTTTGTGACAAAAAGATTATTGAGCAAAAATCTAAGATGTTGGAGCAATTATAATAACAAACCATGAAATTCAAGCTGGCTTAGGAGGAAATTGAAGAAAGTAGAAGTCTTCCAAACTGAGTTAAAGTGCAGGAGTCAGTGGCCAGGCAAGAGGTTGAAGACACACTGTGGTGGGAATAGTTGGAGAAGCAAGCTGACAAAAGAGGGATTGTGGTATAAGCATGGGATGTTTCAGTTAGGGATTCTGGAGGTAGAAGGGAACAATTATATTTTGTGACAATACCCACTTGCTCAGAGTGTCATCATCAGCTCCATAAAATCCCTTAGAAGGAGGAGAAGGAGGACATTTGTCTTAAAATCTAGGCCCAGATGGAGCTAGAAATTGAGGATGAAGAGACCTCATTGATGAGCAGAAAAAAGTTGTCAAGGCAGGGTCTGGCACTAGCACAAAAGTTGATAAAAAACAAACAAAGAATAAACACAAAAGTGTCATACTTGCTGACTCTGCTTGGTGCAGGGAAATAGCTGGAGGCTGAGTACCAGGTATGGGCTGTGTGAGGCGGCTCTTCTCAGACCTGTGTATACTCAGGCTTCCTAACTTGGAGTTCCAGGTGCCAGACAGCCCTGCATGGTGAATGGTGCTTTTTTCTCTCAACAACATCATGTACCAGCAGCAACCAACCTCTGGTCTGTGGAATGAGGACAGTCAGCCTCTCAGGGCCTCAAGCAGAGGAAGCAGAGGGCTGCGGTTTCCCATGAAGATCACAACTCACTGAGAACAGGGAAGGGCCTGTTCCCAGTTCTGTTTCTGTTCGGCAGCTAACAGAGCCACTTGTCAGGCGGCGGTCCTTGCGCATTGCCACTGTGGCAATAGTTTGAAAGAGGGTAGAGGGAAATGGAGGAAAGAGACATTATAAGGAAAATGTCACCATTTCCAAATGCCATATTATTTGACAGTTTCTCTTTATGTTGCAACAGCTGCTTAACATGACAAACGATGGCTTTAATAAAAGTGCACACAAGGAGATGCAGCACCAGAGAATGAATAATGGGGCTCTCCATCCTGACATGTTGTGGAGCATATTCACTCAGCAATGAATGCGACCTTGGTAACTGTGTGCTGCCAGTTGCTTTCAGACAACCCCTGCTAGGTGGAGGACCCTCACGTCAGTCAGGTTGAAATTGCTGTAAGCAGAATGCATTGTAACTGATTTTAGCAGAGACATGTTTAGTACGGAGTATTAAATGGCTTGCCGAGTCATCAAGAGGGTGGACAAAACAGGTTGAATTTTTAGAAAATTATGCCATAGAACTGGGGCCACCAAGACTTTCTGTTTTACAAGGAAGAAGCTGCCATCTCTCCGTCAAAGCCACCCAAAATCAGGAAAGCACTACTCTCAGGAAACTACTGCCTCTCGGAAGCTGCCTGGACCAGGAAGCCACGCCATGTCTGCTTGTATGATCAGAACCAACAAGAATGCCCCATCCTTGTCTCTGAGTACCTGGGATGACAAGTATTTAGGCCCTTGGATTCCTGTTAATGGTTCTGCTGTAAATGCAAACGACTCCACATTGATGTTTGTCAAGAGGATAAAGGCAGCAGCAGCAGCAGCAGCAGGGTAGTTATTGTACAAGTAACTGAAGTACAGTAAGTTACATACAAGGTGTCAGGCTAGGTTGGGGCCAGTAGGGTTTAGTGGTTTTAGGTTCCACATATCTAGATTAGGGAGAGATAATAGGCCAGTATTGGTGTGGTTTGGAGGAGGGAGGGAAAGACAGTAAAGAAGATGGTGGGAAAGGTGAGAGTGCAATGACCAAGCAACCTGTCCTCAGCCCCAGGACTGCAGACAGGGCCTCCCTGAAATTTTGGTAAGCGTGTGTCTTCACACTTCACTTACTGTCTTGTCACCTCTGTACAGCCACATAAGGAGAAGAGAGCTCTTAGCCACTGAAAGTTTTACCGAGAGACCATTCCAAGTCATCGATCAGAGCTAGATGCATCAAGTTAAGAAAAGCTATAGTGCAAAGCACATCAATGCTGCAGAAGAATCAAGAATGGGGTGGGGCTGAACACATGGACTTAGCTGGAATGATGTAAAGAAAGGCTGTGTTTGCAGGGAGCTTGAAGACTTGCACCTATCACTGATAAAGACATGAAAATCTGTTGTTCATTTTAGCACATTAGAAACACACTCATTATTTAATGAAAAGAAAAAACAATAGAAGAAAAGTGGCACAGCAAACCATATGAAAGCCGTTGGGAAATTTTACTCAATATTTACTGGTCACTACTATGTGCAAGTTATTATAAAGAATGAAATAATGTTTTGTCTGTGTACTCAAGGAATTAAGGCATTCATCAATCTTGTCAGAGCTATCAGCTAGAGGAATTTTAAAAGATGTTGTTTTTCAGCTTGCCTTCTTTCTGAATATCTAGAAAAAAGACTTTGTGTCAGTCGGTCACAGTGTATAAAAGGTTAAAGTCCTTTTAGTACTGTGCTGTAAGGAATTGAAAGAGAAATGAAGACTGTGCCACTGCAGCCAAGGAGGTGATAACTACTTGAGGAGCTAGAACATCAGGAAAACAATGCACAGTTTAATTGGCAAGACCTTAATCGAATAGAGAACATAAAATAGGGGATTTCTAGTTGCCAAAGGAAAGATAGATGAAGTAAATTCTGTAGTAACCAAGAGAAGTGTAAGATAACTTCAGCAGTGGGTACTGGAGGAGGCTTTTCTAAGGAAGGTAAGAGGTAGGCTGTGTAGAAGAAAAGACAGAACTGGACCTGACAGAAAGGAAAAGTAAGCTTATCTTCTGTAGGAGAAACAACATAGGCCTAAATGTATACGGAGACAATGAGTGATATTTGATGGAAATGAGAGTTTATGTGATATTTATGGAAAAATGACTTTATTAAAAATAAATACTTGATAGATGGGAAAAAGTAAAGTTTTTATTATAAAGAACCATGAATACTACAATAAATAATTTTAAATATACTCTGTAGGCATTGATGATACTGAGATTCCAAAGGAGATCAGCCTGATACGTGCAAAATCAAGTAAATATGATTCTGGATTTTTCAAAAACTGTTATAATAGCTTGACCTTCTTTTAAATTAAAGAACAGTTGGTTTTGCTTTTTTTTTCCTAATATTTCTCTCCTTTGCATTTTTATTTGTATGATTCTCCATATTCAAACACACCCTTCCAAAAACGGTGATTAGACTTGAGGCAAAACTTCTCTAAGTATAAATAAAATATTTCGTATATGCCTATATAATTCTTGAGGATTTTCAAATAGTAAAATGAATTTAAAAGTGAAAAAAATGTATTTTGAAAACACATAATAAAAGATATGTGAAAAAAGAGGATCTTAATGCACTTGGCTCCTCTAAGGTAGAAGTTGAGGGTGTACAATGACCTGGAAACTGTGAAGAGGAAAATGGATGTGTCACTAAACAAATAAACAAGCCAATGAGACAGCAGGGAGGGTCAGTGTCCGGAGTTGCTGAAATATGTTATATAAAATATTCAGATTACAACAAAAATTATGAGAGATGAAATGAATCAGGAAGGTGTGACTTTTCACAAGAAAAAATACAGCAACAGAAACTGCCTGTGAGAGGCCTCAGATGTCAGATTTAACAAAGACTTCAAACAGACATAATAAATATGTTAAAAAAAACACTAAAGGGAACCATGCTTAATGAAATAATGTAAGGTATGATGACAATGCTTCATCAAATAGAGATTATTGATAGGACATAATTGAGCCCCAAAAGAAGCAAATGGTAATTCTGTATTTGAAAAATACAACCTAAGTTTTAAAAAATCATGAGGGGCTCAGCAATAAACTTCAACTACCGAAAGAACCAATGAACTTAAATATATATTCATAGAAAGTATGCAATCAGAAAAAAATAGAGA
>PVKP010011567.1:0-60927 GCA_004027715.1 Plecturocebus donacophilus | reverse complement strand
CCATTCTCATTAGCATTTCGTTAAATCTTCTTTCAAGGTTCTTAGTTTCTTTGCATTGGGTTAGAACATGTTCTTTTAGCTCACAGAAGTTTCTTATTATCCACCTTCTGAAGCCTGATTCTGTGAGTTCATCACACTCATCCTCCGTCAAGCCTTGTTCTCTTGCTGATGAGGAGCTGCAATCCCCTGTAGGAGGAGAGACATTCTGATTTCGGGTGTTCTCAGCCTTTTTGCCCTGGTTTCTTCCCATCTTTGTGGATTTATCCACCTGTCGTCTTTGTAATTGCCAACTTTCAGGTTGGGTCTCTGAGTGGACGTCCGGCTTGTTGGTGATGAAGTTTTTTCTGTTTCTTAGTTTTCCTTCGGGGGGCGCCCCTTCCCCACAGAGCTGGGCCTTCCCAGCTGAGCCCAACTAAAAGGGCATCCAGTCTCGTACAATCCGCACCAAGAAGCGCCGTGCCGGCCAAAAGAGCGCTGGCGACCCGTGTGGCTCCTTCGCCGGGAATCTCCCAGTCTGTGGGCATCAAAAATTTGTCTGCAATTGCGGCGTCCACTCGCTCTCTGCGCTTTCACTGGGAGCTACAATCCTGAGCTGCTGCTACGTGGCCATCTTGGATCTCTCTCCGCCCGATGATGAAATTTTTTTCTGTTTCTTAGTTTTCCTTTGGCGGACGCCCCTTCCCCACAGAGCGGACCTTCCCGGGTTTGCTGTGCTTGCTGTGAAACTCTCAGTCCTCAGCGCTTCCAATTGCTGTTTTCCTTGTGGGGATGGGACCAGCCGAGCCCGTCCGTCCCGTATACTCCGCACCGGGAAGCGCCATGCTGGGGCACCGGCAAAACAGCCGCGCCGGCCAAAAGAGTCGCGCTGGCAACCCGTGTGGCTCCTCTGCCGGGAATCTCCTGGTCTGTGGGCAACAAAAATTCATCGGAAAGTGCGGCGTCCACTCGTTCTCTGCGCTTTCACTGGGAGCTACATTCCTGAGCTGTTGCTAATCGGCCATCTTGGATCTCTCCTCTAAACACATTTTAAAATGTCATCTTCCTGTTATCCTTAGCAAACTAACACAGGAACAGAAAACCAAATACTGCGTGTTCTCACTTATAAGTGGGAGCTAAATGAGGAGAACTCATGAACACGAAGAAAACAACAGGTATTGAGGTCTTCCTGAAGGTGGAGGGTGGGAGGAGGGAGAGGAGCAGAAAAGATAACTACTGGGCACCGGGCTTAATCCCTGAGTGATGAAATGATCTGTACAGCAAACCCCCATGACACGTGTTTACCTATGTAACAAACCTGCAGGTATCCCCGAAACAAACCAAAAGTTTAAAAAATAAAATGTTAAGGCCAGGCGCAGTGGCTCACGCCTGTAATCCCAGCACTTTGGGAGGCCAAGGTGGGTGGATCATGAGGTCAGGAGTTCAAGACCATCCTGGCCAAGATGTTGAAACCCCGTCTCTACTAAAAATACAAAAATTAGCTGGGCACAGTGGCATGTGCCTGTAATCCCAGCTACTCAGGAGGCTGAGGCAAGAGAATCGCTTGAACCTGGGAGATGGAGGTTGCAGTGAGCTGGGATCACACCACTGCACTCGAGCCTGGGTAACAGAGTGAGACTCCATCTCACAAAAATAAAATAAAAATAAAAAAATAAAAATAAAATGTCATTATTATTTTTAATGTAGGTAATGTTCACTTTGATTGATATGAATAAATCCATTTCCATTGCTCTTCATTTTTTTCTGCATTTCTATGCTTTCATTTGGGATTACTTTTATTCTGCCTGAAGAACACTAGAATTTACTTTAGAGTAGGTGTACTGTTGACAAATTCTTCAGTTTTTGTCTGAAATTGCCTTTACATCATCTTCATTTTTGAAGGATTCTTTATCTGAGTGTGGAATTCTAAGTTGGCAGTTATTTTAGAACAAAATATCTTCAACAAACTAGGAATAGAGGAAAAACATCCTCCATTTGAAAAAGAACATTAGCAAAAATCCTACAGCTAACGTCATACTTACTGATAAGAAACCAGAAAACTTCCCGCTAAGATCAGGAACAAGACAAGGATGTCCCCTCTCACTATTCTTTTTCAACATCATACTGGAAATTTTAACCAATGAAGTAATATAAAAAAAGATACATATTGGGAAGGAAGAAAAAGAACAGTCTTTATTTGCAGATGACATATTGTCCATGTAGAAAATACATGACAAAAAAAACAACAACAACTCCTGGCACTAATAAGTGATTAAAGGAAGATTGAAGGATACAAGATCAATACATAAAATCAATTACTTCCCTATATGCCAACAATGAACAAGTGGAACTTAAAATAAAAAACACAATGGCATTTCCAATAATATCCAAAAAAGAGATATTTCTGTATAAATCTAACAAAATATGTACAAGATCTATATGAGAAAACCCATGAAACTATGATGAAGAACTGAATAATTGGAGCAATATTCCATGTTCATGAATAGGAAGATTCAATACCTTCAGAATGTCAGTTCTTCCCTCCTTTATTGATAAACTTGATGCAATCTCATCAAAATCCCAGCAAGTTATTTTGTGGCTATTAAGAAACTTATTCTAATATGGAGAGACAACTTGAAAGAGCCAAGACAAAATTAAAGAGAAGAACAGAATTGATGGACTGACAGCACTCAACTTCAAGACTTACTACAAAGCTGCAGCAATCAAGAAGAGACAAAGAGATCAATGATACACAGCAGAGCGCCCAGAAATAAACCCACATGAATACAGTAAGCCAATCTTTGACAAAGGAGTAAAGGGAGAGCACTGGAGAAGAGAACGGTCTTTTCAGAAAACGTTGCTGAGAAAACCGAACATTGATAAGTAAAAAAAAAAAAAAAATCTAGACGCAAATCTTACACATGTAACAAAAATTAAAATGTGCATGTAGGGCCAGGTGCAGCAGCTCATGCTTGTGAGCCCAACACTTTGGGAGGTTGAGGCGGGGGATCACGAGGTCAGGAGTTTGAGACCAGCCTGGCCAACACAGTGAAACTCCATCTCTACTAAAAATACAAAAATTAGCTGGACGTGGTGGCGGGTGCCTATAATCTCAGCTACAAGGGAGGCTGAGGCTGGAGATTCGCTGGAACCTGGGAGATGGAGGTTGCAGTGAGCTGAGAGACTGAACCACTGCATTCCTGCCTGGACAACAGAGCTCTAGACTCCACCTCAAAAAAAAAATGTGCGTATAGAACTATGAAACTCCTAGGAGATAATTCAGGTGATTGGCACACACTGGTGGACTATGAATTGCTGGGCCATGTGAAGGGTTGGCATCTTCACATTTAGCCACTTCCAAAGCAGCCAGAACCCACAGTCTGGACCAGCGACCATGACCCCGTCCAAACTACACACAAACCGGCAGGGCTCAGGCAGTGGGGAGTGGGCATGAGAGCCCGTCTTCTTGCTGTTCTGCAGGAGAGACCATCTTCTATGAGTGCCCATTTTCTGCCCCCTCCATCCTCCCCATCCCCAGGCCCTGCGCTCTCCTGAGACCCTCAGGGAAGTGCCACGTTGCCTACAGTTTCTTCGGTCAGCCTCTATCCAGCCAGAATGCTCTCCGCAATCCCCCACATTCAGGCGGGCTTTCCTGTCCAGTAGCCCTCTGTCCCAAAAGGCTCTTTTTCCTAACATGCCTGGGCTGCTTTGGTCCCATCCTACTGGGAGGTGGAGAGGAACTTTGCAGATACCCTGGGTTCAGGTCGGAAGGTCCCTGGGGGTGGGGCAGGAGAGGCTGGCAGAACTGAAACCCAGGAAGGCACGCCATCTATCTCAGAAGGGGCCCCACGCCGGGGTTTCTCAACCTCTCAGCAGTGTAATTGCACTTCTGCAATGAAAACTTACACTTCCATTTTCTTTCCTAAAGGGAAAAAGGAAGCATGCGACGAAACTGAAGTGTGTTCTGACACATCATGTTCCTGAACCGCAGCCATAAAAGCCTGCCCCAGCCCGACCCAGACCAGCCCACTCCCTCTCAAGCGCTCACAGCTGCGGGACTAGAGGCAGATGTGCCCCGCCAATAAGGTAGGTAGACGCCAGAGGGACTTGAACCCATGGGAGGGGAGAAAGCCCAGAGTGTCTGGGAGGAGGGCTCCCCCATACATACTCTCTGGAGTGTCTTCCTCCTGAGGAAGGAAGATGGAGTTGTAGGCTTGGGTTTCTGTTTGCCCAGAACAGCTGGGATCGAAAAGACACAGGCCAGCCTCTGGTGGATGGGCTCCTCTTTGGTGGGAGATTTCTGTTAGCTCCGGATGGTTCCGCGGACCAGAGAGTAAGGCTACACAGCAACAGTGAATCTTTCTTCCTGAGGGATTTTTTCAGGGTCTCTGGGCTGTGAGATTAGTTTCTGGGAGTGAACTCTTGCGTTTCCAGCCAGGCCTGAGAGCATGGTTGCCCAGCCCAGCTGTCCTGGGCTCAGTCTATATCCCACACCTCTAGAAAAGACTTTCTGGCCAGGCACGGTGACTTACACCTATAATCCCAGCACTTTGAGAGGCCGAGATGGGCAGAACACCTGAGGTCAGGAATTTGAGACCAGGCTGACCAATGTGGCGAGACCCCACCTCTACTGAAAATACAAAAATTAGCCGGGTGTGATGGCGGGAGCCTGTAATCCCAACTATTCGGGAGGCTGATGCAGAAAAATTACTTGAACCTGGGAAGCAAAGTTTACCATGAGCTAAGATCACACCACTGCACTCCAGCCTGGGTGACAGAGCAAGACTCTGTCTCAAAAAAAAAAAAAAAACTTTCTTATTCTTTTTTTGAATCTGCTTCTCCCCAGTAACTGGTTCCCTGCTTGGCTCAAAGGATGACTAAAGCCAGATGGGGTGTGGGCAGAGGCATATGTGTGTCTAAAAGGTCCCAGCCATTAACCTTCTGCATCTAAAAGGCAGGAGGGGCAGCAGGTTCAAGACCTGGAGGGACATTGGGTTTCAGCCACCTGCAACAGGCTCCCTGTCTTATGGCCTTTGAGACCCCATCCCATTTGTGGTCTCTCTGGGTGATTTCACCATGTGGTAGGGGGCAGGGGGGCTTCTTATTTAGCCACTTGGCAAATTTGCCCTGGACATTTATGGTGGCCAGGCTCTATCTGTACTGGGCAGTAGGACAGAGGGCAGCAAGAACTGCAGCCCCAACCACACTCAGTCCTCAGGAGACCTCAGGGACAGGAAGAGAGGAGCTGGGGGAAGACAGGACAAGGGCCCACAGAACTTGGGCATGAAATGCAAAGATGGAGTGAATGGGGAGTAAGGTTGGCCAGGTGTCCTGGGGGATCCTCCCTGCTGTGGGAGTCAAAAGGCAGTGAAAGGTCACCTTTTCCAGGGAAGAGAGCTTCCTAGGAGAGGTAACATTTGAACAGGGCCTTGAGTCATGGGCAGTATTTGGACACAGAGTTTGGGATGGAAGAAGCATTCTTAGGAGAGAAATAATGTGAGCAAAAGCCTGAGGGCATAATTAGTTATTCAAATCTGCTCAGCCCTTGGTTCTGTTGAAGGTGATGGCAGGTCCTGGGCCACATGGTGTTGGTGGATATGGCAGAGATTGTGTTCCTCAAACCCATGTAGGAACAAAGCTAGCCATTGTAAGTGGCCTTCCAGCAAGTGCCAGTAGTAACCACTTGGAGCCTGCTAGCTGTGTTTACTCTTCACCGGGATTTCCAGGCAGCCTTTCTGGTGGCCAGGGTCCAGCTAAGCATCCTGCTTCTGTGTCCCTCCAGACATCCTGGAGCTAGAAGCACCTCTCTCCTCCACCAGTGAGTGCTCCCGAATGTCAGGGCTCGATTCGTTGTTGAATCTGCTTTTCCCCAGCAGCTGGTTCCCTGCTTGGCTCAAAGGAGGACTCAGCAAGGGTTTGTTGTGTGACTGTAAGATATAAGGAAGGTATAGCCGGTCTGTCTGCCCTTTCTTTTCCAAGAAGCAAGGCCAAATTGTCTCCAAATAACCAAAAGATCACCAAAACCCCACCCTGCAAGCCAGCATGCCTTATTCCTTTCATAGACTAGGACAGTCCTACCTATACTACAGAAATCCAAATGTCAGAGAGAGTGGGTGGCATGTTCTATTAGGAGTATGGGAGAGACTAAGCTCATGACCTTGCACACCAGTTCCAGCCTTGGCTCCATCCTGGCTTGGGCAGAATGATTGTACAAATAGGCGCAGGGCCCCTGGGGTGGGCCAGTGGGTCTGGGCTCAGGGAGCCACAGAGGTCTCTGGCTCAAGCTGAGCCTATGTGTCCATGTTCCATCTTCCCAGGCCTTCTTCCATGGAGAAGCCCCTCACGGTCCTGCGAGTGAGCCTGTACCACCCCACAGTGGGCCCATTTGCCTTTGCCAATGTCCCACCACGGCTGCAGCATGACACCAGCCCTCTGCTGCTCGGACGGGGACAGGACACCCACCTCCAGCTGCAGCTCCCCCACCTCTCCCGCCATCACCTGTCCCTGGAGCCCTACCTGGAGAAAGGCAGTGCTCTTCTGGCCTTCTGCCTCAAGACCCTGAGCCGCAAGGGCTGTGTGTGGGTCAACGGTCTGACACTGAGATACCTGGAGCAGGTCCCCCTCAGTACCATCAACAGAATCTCCTTCTCAGGCATCCAGATGCTGCTTCACGTAGAAGAAGGCACATCCCTGGAGGCCTTTGTCTGCTATTTCCATGTCAGCCCTTCACCTCTGATTTACAGACCTGAGGCTGAGGAAACTGACGAATGGGAAGGCATCTCCCAGGAGCAGCCTCCCCCTGGTTCAGAGCAGCAGACTCCAGGTTGCCTGGGGTTTCTCCACGGCCCTTCCCAAACTTGGGACAGCACTCTCCAGCCAAGCCCTGGAGGAGGAACAGAAATACAGCTCCAGAGGGAACCCCTAGACGGTGCACTCTGCTAGCCCTGCCACTAGAGCAAGCCTTTGCTAGACGAAACAGGGCTTGAAATATTTGAGCTGCATCATGCAAGGTTGACATGCAAAACCCGCCGGCTGCCTTGCTCATAATGAACCAATTCTGCAAACACGGAACAAACAGCCCGGGGTGGAGAAGCACCCTCTGTGGCCAGAGCTATGCAAGGTAATGGGAACTTCATATATTTTTAGAGGCCCTGAGGGGTTCTGGGGAGCCTCTCAGCATTTCCACACATTTCTCCCTCTTGTCTGACTAGGAGTTACTTTATGTTGTTCATTTTGTGTGCTGCTTAAAAGTGGGAGTTTGAGGTTGCACCAGGAATGCGTGGACACATGTAACAATTACATTTGTGGTAGCTTGGGGTTACCTTCAGCTTTCAAATACCCACAGGCACTCGGGGCTTAGGAAAGCCTGAGTTTAATAAACTGCAAGTATTTCATTAAGCTGACACACCCAATAGGATTCCCTGATCCCCAGATGGGCCATGTTGTCATGCAGAGGTGGGAGTGGGAAATACAGACGAGGTGTAAGAGGAAATTGGAAAGGTGGGACTCACATTTCTGGAAAGGATGCAGGCAGGGCTCAGGGTTTCCTGAGGATGGGAGCTGGGAACTGGTAGCTGGGCCTGCCTGGAAATTCATTGTCCTCATGATCATCCTCATCCTCACACTCCCCATTCTCTGTCACTCCTGCATCAAAGCCTTGGCTGACCTGAGGACAAAGGTCTTCAGGGAATGAGGGGTTGGGGTGGGGGTTTGTGTAAGAATTCAGCCCAGCAGTTATTTCGTTCAGGGTGGATCACACACCAACAGGTACGGGGGTGGTCCTTCCAAATAAGAGACTCGTTAGGAGCCAGGCATGCCAAGGGTGGGAGGATTTTCTCAGTGAACAAGGGGAGCAGCCACTTGCCACGCCATGCTGAGAAGGGGACAGCATGGTTTAGAAACAACATTTACCAGTGTGATGCAGGGAGGGATCTGTGTGGTCACGATGATCCCAGACCCCACTATCCAGGGAATCCGAGGCGCCAAGGGCATGGCCCTTTTCCCCTGGCTGACTCAAATCCCCTGGTCTGCAGCTGCCAACAATTTGTTTTCTGTCCGAGAGGCAGACCATTTTGCACCCAGCGCAAGCTATAAGGAGGTCCAAGTTCACTCACAGGCCCTGAGCATCTTCTCCATGAAGGAAACAGCAGTGAGCAAGACCCAGGCTTGCTCTGGCTTGGGAAGCTTCCTCTCCTATACGGATGAAGCAAAAACACTCAGACCACAGCCACAGGGCAAGGAGAGCGGGCTGCCAGGAAGGGGCTATCTGATGCTATGAATGACCCCAAAGCAGTTCCTCATGCGTTCAGCAAACCTTTGCCAAGCACTCACCTTGTGCCAGATGTGTGCAAAGCCGCAGAACAGGACCAGAAGTGAATAAGGCAAACTCCTTCAGGGAGTTTACATTGTGCTCAGGAAAGTCAGGCATTCAGGAGTGACTTACTTATTCAATCGCCACTATGATGAGTGCTGTAGTCATTGTATTTTTCTCTCCCCTCCAGCTGGGCTCACATTCTCTTGTTAAGTGGCCTTGCCTGTTGAGTGCCTACTATGTGCTTGGCACTCTGCTAGGTGCTATGCGTATTGCCCCGTTTAAGGCTCATAACATCCCAGATAGACAATGGTATTAACCACACTACAGATTAGGAAACTGAAACTTGGAAAGGTTTCATATCTTGCCCAACATCACACCATCAGTAGCTGTGTGATTTGGGCAAGTGATTTAGTCTGCTCTTGCCTCTATTTCTCCCTCTGGAAAATGGGTAAGATAATAGTACTACCTGCTAGAGTTATGAGGGTCTTAGGACGTGGTACCTGTAAAACACTCAGTTGGTGCCCAGCACACCCTTAATAAAGGTTAACCACTATCATGAGACCTGAGAGAGGAGGGCTCACCATCCACATGGAGCAAAAGAAGACTCACACCCCGGTAAGCTGGCTTCAGAACCCAAGGGCTTACTTATGCTCCATGATTCCTCAACTAGGCATTTAGTTGTAGCCATGGACCTGGTAGGCAACCAGGAGGGGATTTTAACCTGTTCCTTGCATCAGAAGGTCCAGTAGGCAGGGTTAGTGGAACAGGAGATGCTCTGGTAGAGTTGGCAAGGAGAAGAAGCCAGTATACTTTGGTCTGATATAGTTTGCTGTCTTGGAACAGGCTTTATATTTCACATACGTATTAAAAAAGCAGCAGTGATCTGTCACAGACCAAAATGATCCCCCTGCCAACTATGCATTACAGAGCAGCCACCCACATACAGAACCTGAGAAGCCACGGCCTGGAGACTGCACCTGAACACCAAAGGCTGGAGAGAGGAGCTGGCGAGGAAACACCAGAGTCCCCAGGGTGCTGTTACTCGGCTCCACCACAGAACCTTGGGAACCAGCTGCTGCCCCGAGCGCCCCTCTCCAGAGCCTCGGTGAGCAACTCTTCCCTCCAGTGAGGAGTAAGCCCTTCCCAGCTAGGGTCCTGCAAGAGGGAGCAGTTCACTTCTTCCACAGGGGACTCTGCAACTCAGACCTTTGGGATGAAGCATCTGTGAGGCCCTCAGGGACCCAGGATGAACAGCATAGCAGCTGAAGGAAGACAGCCAGACCAGGGTGGGAGGGAGCCAGGAAACATCTGGCTTGCCATTTTAGACTCCACCAGTTCACAGTTCACACAAGCTCCCCAGGAAACTCACACCTTGCCCTGTACCAAGTTTTTAAGACAGTTAAGCTCTGCTCATCTGAGACTTCACTTCTCTTGAGTAGAAAATCACTGAAATCATCAGACCCATGGCACCCACCCTCACTCTCTCCTAACAGCTGGAACTGTCAGGCTGGCTTCAGGTCCTGGTCTTTGCACTTAATATCACTCTCCTTCACTTGCTCAGACAGCCAGAGCAGGCAGGTGAGTTCCTCCCAACAATCTCCACTGCATTCTCTCAGCTCCCACCACAGGGCAGCCCATGTACCTGAGTGAACATGCATGCAGGTGTGTACATGCACACACACAGGTATGCACAGACATACACCAAACACGAACATACAGTGCCCATGAACACTGCTTCAAGCTAGGACCCTCTGGTCAGACTGCTGCCTGGGTTAGAATTCTTCACCCCTATACCCCGCCACTTACTAGTTCTGTGATCTTGGACAAGCGACCGAATCTCCCTGTGCCACAATTTCTTCTTATAGAAACTGGGAAAGATCACAGTACCTACCTCCTTAGAGTCATTGTGAAGGTCAGTTTAAGGCACCACATCTAAGGCACCCAGACATAAGGGTCAACAGCGTTAGCTATCGCTGTCCAGTTTGGTGGATGAGCCGAATGCATGTGGACACATGGACTCTGTCTAGACGCAGGCACAAAAGGAGCTACGTTGGTTACATTCAGGCATATACCAGAGCACTACAATTCTTTGAGACGTTGTCTGGAATCTGGAAATCATCTCCTCGCCCTTTAAGGCATTTTAACCCTCACATTCCTCTGCTTTTCCAAGAATGTCAATCTCCTCAAGCTGTGCGTGAGAGACACAGCCTCCCCTCAAGGGAGACACACAAATGCTCCATAAACAGCCATAATGTGGGGTTCTGCCATGAGGAAGAAACAGCAGACACGCTAGACAGTACGGTCCTGGCTGCAGCCAGGAGGAAGGAAGCCTGCTGGGGCAGAGCACTAACTCCATGCCTGTCTGCCCAGTGAGACTTCAGGCTCCTTGCAGACAAGGACCATGGGTTGTTGGCTGTTGTGTGCTGGTGGCCTTCACAGAGCTGAGCAAGGGACAGACACACAGACAGGTGGGGCTTGGGTGGTCAAGGCAGCAGTCGCCTTGGATGCTGAAGTCTGAGCCAAGCCCCTCAGGCCCGGCATGGACAGGGCAAGGCCCATAGTGGCAGGAGGTCAGTCGGCCAGCTGGGTGGAGAAGGTAGTGAAGCCATGCGCAGATAGGAAGTAGAGGTGAATGTCTCTGCCTCCTGCGGGCCTCCTGTAGCAGGGGCAGTGCAGACCCTCTAGCTGGGACAGAACAAGGCTGGTGCTTCCTTCGAGTTCTTGAGCCTCTATAGCTCAAACCCAAGCAGAGTTTTGGGATTCTGTGTGGTGATTGCTGAGGAAGGTTTGTGGATTTGACAGGGTACCTGCCACAGGGAGGCAGTTCTCACTCAGTACTTCCTGTCCCCAGCAGAGGCTCACAGGGGACAGCCCCAGCAAAGGACACCCCGGAGGGGCTTTGAGGATAGCAATCAGAGGTGGGGCTGGCTGGACGGAGCCCAGGCCTGTTGCCCACCAAGTCTCTGTAGGCTGTAGTCTGACCCCTCTCTCCACCCCTGGGCTATGGAGGCCCGCCAATGCAGACCATCCCCCACGCGTCCACTAGCAACACCCACCTCCCTGTGCCAACACACCATCCAACAGAAAAGGACTGAGAAGGCAATGCTTAACCCCAAGGAGTGAGTTTTATAGAAGGAGTGGCATTAACAGTTTCACAGCAGGCCACTGAGGAAGTATTTTCCTGCCCCTTCAAATGGACAGTCACTACAGAAATGTGTAGAGCAAGACTTTGTCAGGCGGGTGTTTCCAGGTCTCCTGGTGTAAATAGCAGAGCTGGAGTGGGAACCCAGAACAGATTTTTTCCACAACCGCCCACTGAGCAGCAGGGCTGCAGCCAGCAAAGAGGTGTGCAGAAGCAAGTAAGCCCCGTGTGGTGCGGGCAGCGCATGGCCACTCCACCGCCCCCTGCAACAGGCTGCCAGTGGGGCCGCCTGCCTTCCATTGTCTCTACTGTGTGAGCTTCTCCAGCTCCGCTTTGTTTTCTCTTCCTCAGCATCCACCCCGTGGCACCCCATGGCATGCAGTGGTGACTGATGTTGCCACAGTACCATGAGGTTAACGAGTCCTCCCTCCAGCTGTCCTCATGGTGGCAGCCTCACCTGCATTCCTGCTATTTGCCGGACATCGCCCCAGACCCTCAAAGCCCATCCAAGACTGTGGGGGAGGAGTAAACAACCCAGCCCAGTTCAGAGGAGATGCTGAATTTAATGAACTCTATTTGAATTGCAGGGCTGTGATTCCTCTTACCTTTCACGTGAACTCACAGGCGGATTAAAGTGAAATAAAACCTACCATTTGAGGTACATTCTCAGCTGATTGGAAACATGCATTACCTCCCCATGACCGGGCCGTGAGAAGGGAAGTTATTGTCTTTCTTTAGAGTTTGTAAACGCTTTATGGCTGAGGCAGCTTTAATCCTGCTGAGGGAAAAAAGATCCAGGAATCAGTTGCTCCCATTTACCTTTGTTTTCCAATCACACGCTCCAGTGGGAACGAACCATCCTAAGTGAGGGGATATGGGGAGCCAGGTGATCCCTGACAGAAGAGTTTGATTATTTTCTTCTCTAGTCATGTGAATTGAAGGAGTATTAGAGTGCCATTTGGCAAGGGGGCTCATTTCACAAAAATGTGCACCCCAGCAAGGATATCACCACTCCTGGGCCATTACAAGTTCCTCTGCCTTTTCTTTCCAGAGGAGATGCCCTCCATTCCCCAACTGTGCCCACCTCTTTAAGGGGTACTTGCAACAAAGGGTCCAGCTCCAGGCATTTGGCCAGGAAGGAGTCTGAGAACAAGCAGATTTGAATCCAAATCAAATTAGCCCAGAAACGAGGAGAAAACCTGCGAAGACTGGAGCTGTGGAGGAGGCTCTAGGCTCCCTTTCCGCTTCTGCCACTTCTCCGACCTTCCCTGTGTGTTACGTGACAACACAGCTCACATGCAGCAGGTCCCGAGCAAGGCCGGCTGGAGGGCTCAGGCTCCGAGCCAAGCACTCTAACTGCTGCAAGGAGGCCGGGCTGCGAAGTCTGCCTCGCTTTCCTTTAAGGATGTGGAGGCAGGGTGTAGAGATGGGAGTCTTCAGAATAAGGCAGAGGCAAGGGCCTTTGGAGCAAGAGCTCAGCCAGGCAGCGAGACGCGAGGCTTCCATAGTTGCTTCTCTGAGGGCTCCGGGGCTGTCATGATGTCATTTGCTCAGAGAGCTTGCTACAGATGGGCTGGGAACATGGACCCTATTAAGTCACCTTATTTAGGGGGAGGCCCATCATTCAGGATCCAGTCAGAAACACAAAAACCAGTCTAAGTATGCAAACAATGTAATTCAGGGAATTGGGTATGGAATCACTGAGAAGCCAAATAGGGGATGCAATTCAGAGATTAACAGAGTTGCTCCCACTGCTGGCTCACAGCTGGATGGCAGCGGAGAGGGGGTGTTACTGGAGTCACAGTGGGGAATGTCCAGCCCAGGGCGAATACCGTGAGGGCCCCTACAGAAGCTGGGACCCAGAGGGAGGGAGTCACAGAGGAGAGGCAGCTGCCGCCAGCAGCTGATGAGGTGACTCCACCTGAGAGGCTGACAGAGGAGGAATGCCCTGGCTTCTCTCTTTCTCCGCCCCGCCAAACCCTATAGGCTGAAGCCAGCCAGAGGCGAGCTGACCAGCAAGCCCGAGAATGCAGGTTACAGGCGTCAACTTCCCCACAGTGCAGAGCAGAGGATGAAAGAGAGAGCATGGACCCGAGGACAAACAGCCACATGGCCGCACACGGAGCATGCCATATCAATGACCCTCAGCCTCGCCCAGGGCCCTGGGGCGGCCACCAAGTAGGGAGAGCAGGGAGGGAAGGCCACACTGCAGAGGACCCCTGAGGGGCAAACACAGATCCCTGCCATCACTGTCACCCCAACCTATGTGACCTTCAGCATCTGTAGGGAGGGAGGGAGAAGGGCAAGTACCACACAGTGAGCAGAGAGAAGAGCCAGGCACAGCCTCAGCAGATGCCCTGCTTTGAACACTGGCTGCCAAGACAGGCAGAGGGCAGGGCAGAGACACCTGTCCTTGGGAAGCCAACAGGCCCAAATCCCCACTGCCTTCCACTTACAGACCCTGGAAGTTTCCTTCCTCTCCCAAGCCACTTCTTCCTCACCTATATGATGGGAATGCTATTAGTACGTCCCTTACCTCAGTGAAGATGAAAAACACAACATAAGTGTGCCAGGTGCAGGGTCGGGCCCATTTCACATGCCAGCTGGCCGGAACCTCCCACCGGCAGAGTGCAGCCTGCAGCAGAAATCGTCTTGGACATGTCTGTAGATGAGCAGCCACCTACACACAGTAGGTCCTCAGTCAGGGGTCTCTGGGCAGGAGACAGAGTTGAGAGGAAGAATTTGGGTGAGGTGAAAGCAGACCACTAGGGAGCAAAGCTCTGAGAAGAACCTCAGGCAAACCGCAATACAGCTGGTGATAAAAAGGAGAAAATGCACTTTAAATAAATAAATGCTCTGAGTGAGAAGAGAATAGTCAGTGGTCTTGCTCAGTGAATGGAACCACAGCATCCAGGGGACCCTGAGCCCGGAAGCCCATGGTAAATTCCAGCAGGGTCCCACACCCCGTTCCTCTGCCACCCGCCAACAGGGTTTTCTGTTTCCAGATGGGCCTCCTCTCCTCGGTGCAACACGACCACCCAGCCCTTCACCACTCAGAAACACACGCACGAGGTCCAGAGCTCCCAAACTTGGAGAGCTGCCCCGGGAGTATTAGAAGCAGCAGGCTGGAAGCTTGATATTGGAGGCTTCCAGATCCAGCGCTGGGCCTCATTACTGGGGAACACATGGTCATCCCCTGTGGACACTCTTGGAGGCCAAGTTGGGAAGCTAATCCTAGGGGGTCTCCGTCTTTCAGCTTTACGTTCCTCTTCCCCTAGATCTGCAGGGTCTGTGGTTGCTGTGCAGAATTCAAGTCGAAACATCAGAAAGCCTCATGAGATCCCCTCCCCATTTCCCAACACACACGCACGCACACACACACACACACACACGCATAAACGCTCACACATACATATACACATGCATACATGCACACACACACAGACACACACACACCCCTGCCTCTGGGCTCTGTCAAGCACCCCAGGTAAAGTGTTGGTTGGGAAACCACATGATGGGCTGGGCATGGTGGCTCACGCCTGTAATCCCAGCATTTTGGGAGGCCAAGGTGGGTGGATCACGAGGTCAAGAGATTAAGACCATCCTGGCTGACATGGTGAAACCCCATCTCTTCTAAAAATACAAAAAATTAGCTGGGTGTGGTGGCGCATGCCTGTCTTCCCAGCTACTTGGGAGGCTGAGGCAGGAGAATCACTTGAACCCGGGAGGCGGAGGTTGCAGTGAGCTGAGATCGTGCCACTGCACTCCAGGCTGGTGACAGAGCAAGACTCCATCTCTAAAAGACAAAAAAAAAAGAGAAAAAAAACCACATGATAATTATGAGCTGTGGGTTTTGCTCCACAAAGGAAGGAAAAATACTTTCACTTGAGATTCTCAGCTTGCTTTACAAACCAGAGTGAATGTTTTGGCTCAGCTCAGGGGAAAACAGAAGCAGAGAGGCGACCCCACCAGATGAATGGTAGGGGAGCATGCTGAGAAGGCCAGAGTGTTCTGGATAAAGGGATGCATGCCGTAAGACCTGGCCACCAGGTCCTGGGAAGGCTGAAACAGCTAAGTCTAATGAAGAAAGCACTGGATTGAAAAAGACATTCAGCATGGCCAAGCGATTCTGAGAAAGTCACCAGGAGCTCTGCACACTTCATTTTACCAATCTTTATAGTCAGAATTGTGCACGCAAATGTTTAGCAGCTCTCTGAGTGGCGGGGGAGCTCTGATTGTAGTGTTTGCTGATGTCTGTGATGTAAATTGTCTTACCATGGTCAATTTCAAGGCATCAAAATGACATCACTGAATGTGGAGTTGGAAAGAAAGCACACTATCACGTGGCATTCCCACCACACAGATACAATCGGTGTAAATAGCCCCACGGGCATAGATATAGTAACGTACAGTAAAATAATTAGGAAGCAGTGAGTTTTGATTATTTATTCACTTTGTACTTAATATCATTTAACAGTATGTTCAGATAATTGGTCATAACTTAGTTACATTAAAAATTTAACAGTTTAGTGAGTGATTACATATAATTTAATCACTTAACAATCAACTTTTATGAAACAGTGTGAGACAGCACCAGCTCACTACTGCATGGAGAAAGTTCCAGAGCCTTGTGCTCAAGTGCTGGCTGGAGAAACAAATGAAATAAGCTCTTGGAAATAAGCATGGTACCTTTGCAGAAACCCTGGAAAGCCCAGAGTCACCATTCTAAGAAACACTACAATATTTTGCTATTTAAAAGTGAATTCATTTATATTTATCATACTAAATATTTAAGATAATCTTGAGAATGTTAAACCATTCCATGATATAGAAGAGGAGGCAGGATCAGAGAGGGAAAGGGAGCCCAAGCCCACTCAGCTGGTCAGGGGGACACAGCATTTGATTTACTCTAAATCCCTCTCTTGTCCCCACCCCTTCCATCGTGGGCTTGGTGAGGGGCAGCCCACACCAGCTACAAGCTCTGACTGTGCATCACTGTCAAAGCTCACGTAACAGGCATCAGCAGATACGGTTCACAACTGGAGTGCCCGTGCCAGGCCTGGACTCAGCCCTCTGGCTTTAAAGGAATATGAAGTAAAAGGCCACTCTCACTTCTTTCCTAGGACCTCTGTCACAGAGCTCGGGGGCAGTGACAAGTTGCCTGGCATTCAGAGGCTGCTTTCCTTCTAAGATTGGAGGAAAACACAGCTCTCTGAGCCCCACCCCTTTCTCTGCCCTCCGGGACACAGGATGTTGATGTCTCTGCTAAACTGATCAGAAGGCAGCAGAGGGGCTTTAAACTCAATTCTCTGAGCTGTAGCCAAACTCCAAGGCCTCCTGGACACTGAGAGCAGGGCAGTGCCTGGCTGGCCACCCAGGCTGCATGCAGCGTTACCCAGCAGCCCCTCGGAGAGCCCCAGACAGGACACTACCCCGCCTCCAAACCTGGAGCAGCCAGCACTGGATTCCAGGACCTCTGCTTGGGGTTCAGATCCCAGACCCCCAAACTCACATGTGGCTGGAAACCAGCCCCCACAAAGTCTGCCCGTGCAAAGTGAGCCTTTCTCCCCTCTCCCACCTTCTCCCAGCTTGGTTACTACCCCTCCAGCTTCTGGTTAGAAGACACCCCATTGCCCAGGCCACACCCCCTCGATCCTTTGTCATTTCAAATTTTCTGGCATATAAGTTTGGTATGCTTGGCTCTTTTAAACATCACACTTTATGGCCTTTTGCAGTGTAATTTTGTTTCTGTCCTCCCATTCAATGTGAATTAAATATCAAACAGATGTGAGTGTTTTTTTTTTTTTTTTTTTTTGCTCTTTTTAAAGAAAAAGTTTAATATTAGAGAGCATGCCCTCCTATAAGATCAGGAAAGCCATTTGGAGAAATAAGCCCCTTCAAATTAAAAAAGAATCACATTGATTAACGTTAAGATGCTTTCAAGTGATACATTGTGAAGTGCTAAGGAAAGGTGTTTCCAGCAAGCTATAAAGCAGCCCGAAGAAAGAAGGGGAAGATATACGGCCCAAGGCTGATGGGGAAATTGGAGCTTGAGAAGGGGCAACTCCACCTGGGAGGAAGCTCTGAGCTTGGAGATGAGGTTCACAGATGATGCTGAGGAGGCCATCTTCCCTGAAGGCCGTACGTGGGCCCCTGTGCTCTGCAGCCTGTGCGGTCAGGCTGGGATGAGAAGCAGGAAGGAGCTCCAATCTGCTGAGAGAGCCAGCCTGGCCTGAGGGCCCATCCCTGTTCCTCACCTGCCTGTGCTAGCTTGCCTGTCTCCCTCAGCCAGCTTTCCCTGGTGATTTTCATGTGTGGACATGCTGAATGGCTTAAGCCACTCATTCCTGATGCAGGCTCTCAGGTAGTGCAGTCTTTCACATTTTGTGGGTCTTGGACACCTCAGAAAATGCTAGCTATGGCTTCTCTTTGCACATAGGAACATCACAACTTACATACAACCTCAGAAGCCCATGGTTTCTCCCCCCCCACCCAAGAGAGCCAGAACGTAGAGTATTCCATGACCAGGACTGAGAGTCCACTCAGGGCACAGTGCCACGGCCCTCCTCTCACAGAGAACAGGAATCTATGTTTTCTGAGCACCATGTGCCTAGCACCATGCAGGGGCTTTTGCATGAGCCAGAGGAGCTGGTCAGTCTCCAGACCCCTCTCCCTTCTTGGCAACATGCATACCTGGAACTCAGTGTGATTGGACCTGCTGCCATTCATGGCTACAAGCCAGGGCTGCTCCAGTGCTGCCTCCAGCTAAAGTGTTTCCATGTGGTCCTTTGACTCGCTGCACCGAAAGGCAACTCTCCAACCACAGCCGGCTCACTACAAATGGCATTTCCACGTGGCAGGGCGAGGGGCCAGAAGGCTCTGATTCCAGCTGGACTTGAACATCCTGGACCCTGGGACGAGGCTCTGCATACCCAAGGTTTGCCTCTGGGGATGATGTGCAAACACCCAGAGACCATGGGGAGCATCAGGCCCCACTGATGAGAAACAGAACCGGTACTTCCTAGAATTCCTCAGACAAAAGAGAAGTTGAGCAAAGGGATTTAGAGCAAAGAAAAGCCTAGACTTTGGAGTCAGACAGCCAAAGTCTGGATCCCGACTCTACCGCTTAATGGCTCTGTGACCTTGGGCAAGAGCTCAGCCTCTCCCAGTCTCAGTTTCTTCTGTCTGTGAAACAGGACTATCATAGGTTTTATAGGGTATCTGGAAGGATAAAATGGGGTGCCTCTGAAGGACCCTGCACCATGCTTGACTAACACCAAGGCCACAATGTTTAGAAATCATCTTTTTGCCCCCTTCCCTCCAAGGTAACAAGCCTCCTATCTGATGGCGCTTGCTGGGGCCTAGGGGACTGGGAGGTGAGTCAGAGCCAGGCTCAGCCCCTGAAGTAACTATACAGATGACCACAGGAGGAGCAGCAAATGCAAAAGGAGTGTGCATTACTGTCTCACAATTCCTGTTTCAGGGGAAGGAAGAGGTGGGAGGGGAGAGGGGAAGAAAGCAGCAGAAATATCTGCAAGTGGTTTTAGAAGAGGAATTGAAATTCACAAGCCACTGCTGCTATTCCAACTGTTATTTTCATCCACTGCAATTCAGTCAGAATGTACCAAGATTCATCCTGAGAGCCTTGGGTGTGGGGGCTGTGGCGGGCACAGCACAGAAATCGTGAGGCCCAGCTCCTGCCCTCCAGGGTCCCAGGACCACATCCAGGTTCTAGAGGGACTCTGAGCTCAGCCTGGCAAAGCCTGGACTGGTCAGAAGGGGTTTCTGAGGGGGCCAGGGATTGAGTCATACCTTGAAGGATGGGTTGTCTGCTGAGGGAGAGGGCCAGTCCCCCTATATGCCTTGCTGCCCACTGGGTGGGGGTCCAGGGACAAGGTAGCCAGCTCTCTGAGGTCTCCATTTAGCCCCCTCCACCTCCCAGCTCATGTAGCCCCACACAGCAGGCATTTACTTGTGTTTCACTAAGAACAAGAGGTCCTTTCTAAAGGGGCTGCTCAGTGCCCAGCCTGGGAACTTGTAACAGCAATGAAAACATTTCTCTTAGTCTGCAGCTAACGGGGTCAGGATGTGGGTGAGGCTCCACTCCCAGCCCCTCCTTGGGAGCCCAAGCCTCTCTCCAGGTGACAGGGCAAGGGGACACATGAGGCCCTAGGCTGTTAGAGGGGGCTGACTATGACAGTGGCTTAGCCCCATACCCTCCAAGATCCCCAGGATGCCCAGTCTGAGCCCTGAGTCTCGTGTGGTGGCCACACTCATTCCAATGACCCTGCCTCCTTGTTGCTCATGGGGCAAAAGCTCAGCCACAGGCTTTTCTCCAGCCCTTGGGACCACATGCATTTTGTCCTGCACTGATGACATGGGGTCTCCTCCAAGTAGGAACTTGATAACTTGGACACATTCCTATCTGTCTCCGCTCTTATTTAATTTTTGTGTTTTAATGTGCATTTAACGATGTGAATGACTGAAATATATTTAAGTGAACAACATTCACTTACATTCTCCCTCCAGTCTTCCTCAGGGTACACACTTTCTCACAGTTGTCATCAGGCTATAAAGACCCGTTTTCTTCAGTTATTTCTCGGACATTTCGTATGGCTCCATCCTTGTCGCACTGATCTTACTGGTTACATATAATTGCACCACAATACACCTTAGTCTATAATTAACCAATGAGCATTTTAATTGCTTAAAATATTTTTGTAATGGTTAATATAATACTTCAAAGTAATCATAAAGTAATTTTCCTTTGGAATAAGTTCCTTGAGAATGTTCCCAGGAGCTCATGCTCTGTGGATCCCCTATGTGCTGACGTTTTGCAGACTATCTCATTAATCCATGTGCTGATCCAGCAGAGTTTGTTCCTATGATGCCCATTTTACAGATGGGAAAACCAACGTGGGCAGGGCGGGAGTGGACATTTGCCCAGAGCCAGCCGGCGTGTCTCTGTGAGCATTTCTTGGGATGCCCCTCCCTCCAGGTACACTCTGAGTGTAAAGGGAGCCCTGAGTACCTTTACCCAGCGCAGTGGATGACAATGGTGGGATGCTTCTACGGCTGCATAGAGCTATTATGGAATAAAGAAATCTGCTTCTTCAGCCCCTGAAACCACCGCTACAGATGGCCATCTCGAACCAAGCCTGGGGCTGCCCTCCTCGACCCCTCCAGAGACGCTTTAAGTAAAGGAGGAGGTGCTTTTTGGATCTCTAAGCCCCTCTGAAGATGTGAAAATGGGGGCAGGTCAGCCACATGAAGCGCTGGCTACAAAGTGTAAACACACCTCAGGGCGATGCTAATCTCCAGGTCAGGCCCTGGTGCCACCAGCCGCCCACTGCAGATGCAGAGGCTGGGGTGGCTCTGGCCAAGGGTGCTGTGTGATCTCATGTCCATGGCAGAAGGTCACCAGGTTCCCAGGGCCAGGCAACAGAGCACTGGTTGGCACCTCTATCTGCCCTGCAGCGGTGTGAGTGCCCTGTCCAGCCTTCCCTAGATGCAAAGCTGCCACAGTTGCCAGGCCAGAGAGGGGCCCAGTGCTCATGCAGGCATCTCAGCCCCCGGTTGTGCCCCTGGGTGAGGTGCACGGGGCTAATCAGAAACACCTGTGTACATGGAATTTCCTGCCCCAGTTCAGCCTTCATTTCCTCTGCCAGTAAAAACCCAAGACGTGCAAAGGTGAAAGAAACCAGCCAGTCAATCACCCAGACGACGGCCACCAGGGCCGCAGAGACAGGACTTTCTAAATTAAATTTTAATTCCCACCCGATGGCCCGGCTGGGACAGCCATGATTCAAACCGTGCAACTGGCTGCCTCGGCCGGGCACCTCACCCAGGTCCTTGCAGGAATTAACCCCACCCCCTGGCCAGCGGACAGTGCTGTCTACCTGGGCCATCGGGTTATAGAATGAGACCCTAAGAATGAAAGGGACCCCCTTTCCCTTCAACTTCCTTGTGCAGCTGCAAGGTCGCCCAGCTGATTAGCTGCTCACTACTTCAGACTGTTTGAATTATTAGGTGCTGGGGAGATCAGAGCCCGCCAGTGACTCGGGGACATTTAGCAAGACAACATCAAAGCCAGGGGCTGCCTGGGTCCAGAGTGTAGGATAACGGTCAGAGCCCGAGGGTCTGGGCTCTGTCCTGGCCCAGTAGGTTTAGGTGAGGAGAGGGTCATAAAAATGCCTCCGTTTTTTCCAGAACATTTTTCCAGAGATTCCTGCAGGCCTGGGGAGGAGGGGCTTGGAGTGAGAAGGGAAGTATTGAGCTGACCACTTGATGGTCAAACTGAAGCATCTTCTGGGAGAATGACTTGTCTGACCACATGGCCGATTGGGAGTGGGTTGCCAGGCTGAGCCCATCACCGGAGACTGAGTTATGACCCCCATCTCCCAACCTCAGCCAGATATGGGAAGGGCAGGGAGGTAGCCTTTAGAGGCAAATACCAAGGGCTAAGAACTTGGGCTCGGGAGTCACGGAGTCCTGGACGCAAAGCCCAGCTTGTGCCCTTCTGTAGGCTAACCTTCCCCAGTCTCAGCCTCGTGGTCCACAAAATGGGAAAGAACTGTAGCCCCCCCACCCCTACCCTCATAAGGTTGCTGCAAGGAGAACAAGGGCATGGGGTGCTTTATGCTGAGGAATGTGATGAGTCAGGGCCAGATGTCAGCGATCTTTGAGACGGAGCTTCTGCTTCTCTGCCTATGGCATATCAGCAACAGTCACCATGGGAGCAGGAAGAGATGGCCCTCCTTTCAGGAGGATCTGAGCCCCTCCTGGACACCCAGTTCCCACTTCCCACCAGCCTTGTGCCCAGCACCACCATGGTGAGACCCACACATCACCTTCTCCATCCTATCTAATTGGCCTCCTTGTCAAGGGGCCCACACGCATGACACTGGTGACGGTGGGCAAGCCGGCAGGGTCAGGAGGATTGGCACAAATCCTCCCTAGTTTTGGAGAAGCAACAGCACAAGAGAATCTTTGGGATCTTCAGGGCAGCAGATGGGGCTGGAGGCTGTGGACCAATTTCCCAGCAGAAGGACTGTGTAGCGCTCCCCAGGAAGCAAAAAGTGTCCCAGGGTTTCAAAATCTGCTGTCTTTTAAAAATAGATTTATGATTTTTAGATGATACACACTCGTGCTCTACTGCAAGTACATACAGTAAAAACATGGGTGCATCTCACCAACTATGTTGAGCAAAGCGAGCCAGACACAAATGAGTTCACGCTGTGTGATTCCATTTATATGAAGCTTAAAAATAGGCAAACAGAATCTATGGTGTTTAAATCAGGAACTGGGTCAGCCCTGGGTGGTAGTGACTGGAAGCTGACACTGGAGGTGGGAGCGCCTGTGATGTTGTTCCCTGATCTTGCTGCTGGCTGCATGGGTAGATCCACATAGTGAAATCCCCTGAGCTACACACTTATGACTTGTACACTTTTCTGTATTTCTGTCATATCCAATAATAAATTTTCTTAAAATAAGTGGTCAGGCTCATTGTATGTCCAAATAACTAAATATAAAGTATTGGGTTAGGCACAGTGGTTCATGCCTGTAATCTCAAAGCTTTGGAATTCTCAGTGGCCATGGATTACCTACATCAGAGACACTTGGGATGCCTGTTAAAAAGGTACATCCTGGGGCCCTACACTGGGCTTCCTGACTCAACCAAGGAGGCTTGCTTGAGGCCAGGAGTTCAAGATCCACCTGGTTTTAAAAATTGCAAAAAAAATGTGTAAAATAAATATGAAACATTGACCCTTATTGAAAAAAAATATTTTTACAATAGAAAATTGGAAACATGTCATTTATCCTACCATCCAGGTTAATTCTTGCAATGTTTTATTATATTTCCTTCCTACCTCTTTCCATGTACTGTGTGTATGTATTTGATACTTTTAGTATTATTCTTCTATGTAAAATTATAGGTATAACTTGTGTGTGTGTGCTATATTGTGAGGGTTTTTGTACATATCTTTAACAACTTCTAAAAACTATCCTGATGAGTATGTTATGCCGCCACATGGACACATCATGCTTTAACTTAGTGTTTCTCAACTGGAGTGGATTTTGCCCCTCCCCCTTAGGGCATTTCACAACCTCTGGCTGGGGGAGAGGATACTACCAGCATCCAGCATATAGAGGCCAGGGAAGGGCTATGTCTTGTTCACTTCCATTTCCCAAGGAGCTGGTCCAACCTGGCACCTGGTCGGGTTCAGTAAAAGTCAGTGCGATGAAAGAGTGACCCTCCCTTCTTCCTCCCTTGCTTGTGAAGATGACCTGTACTTACATTTGAGTTTCTAGGCCAGGCTCTTCTCTGTCTTTTTTCCTGGATGGGACATATTGGAATAGTTTCTGAAAATGTGTCTAAGGGACTCAGGGTGAAAGTGCAAACCAATCTCAAAGAATACCTGAGTTGCCAGGCAACAAAAAGACACCAGCACACATTCTCAAAGATGAGCCCGGATGTTTCGCAATTGCCCAAGACATTCTCATTACTAGTAATTTGCTTACTTACATGCAAGGGAAGACTTATTTAAAATATACAATATATTATGCTGATTTGTGGGAGTAGAATACTGGAAGAATGATCATATTACCACCAATGGAAGAAGTACAACCTGACCCGGGCACTGGGAATATTAGCGAGAGGGAAGCATCTCTCTCTCTCTTCATTAGGACACAACCATCTCCAACAAAAAGCCAGAACCCAGAGTCACCTCCTGCTTTGGGCCTTTGCTGGACCTAGCAGAGGAGGCTAGCTGGAGAAAGCAGGGTGGACAAGAACCAGGACAGGGCTCTGAGGCCACCCTGGAGATGGGTAGCTGCCACTGCAAGTCCCCAAATCTCAGGGCCACAGGGTTGATTGTAGAGTCACTGCTAGTCCTTTAACCCCAAGACTGCCATAATCAGACTCAGCCTGGATAAACTAATGTGCCCTCTGGACTCACTGGGGCTCAGTGAACCCCTGGACTCCCACATGGAGTGGCACACCTTCCTCCTTGCAATGTGGAAAGTGCTCTGCTTTCAGGAAATCTCAGGAAAGCAGCATGAACTTCTGTTTTGTTTCCTTGTTTTACACAAGAAAGCCAGTTGGCACAGCCTATGTGTATTTCTAAAGTGGCCATGGATTACCTACATCAGAGACACTTGGGATGCTTGTTAAAAAGGCCTGTCCTGGGTCCCTACACTGGGCTTCCTGACTCAACCAATCTGGGAGCAAGTGCCAGGAATCAGCATCTCAGTAAGCTCTTCGGGTAATTCTTTTTTAAAAAACTTGTGATTACATATACATATATATATATACACACACACACACACATATAACATAAAACTTGTCATTTTAACCATTTTAAATATTCAAGTTGCTGTGATTACAATTCACATTTTTGCACAAACATCTTCACTATTTCCAACATTTTTTTTTTCTGTGTGTGTGTGTGACAATGTCTTGTTCTGTTGCCCAGGCTGGAGTGCGATGGGGCAATCTCAGCTCACTGCAACCTCTGCCTTCCAGGTTCAAGTGATTCACCTGCCTCAGCCTCCCGAGTAGCTGGGATTGCAGCCGCCCACCACTACATGGCTAAGGGTTTTGTCATGTTGTTCAGGCTGGTCTCGAACTTCTTACCTCAGGTGATCTGCCCACCTCAGCCTACCAAAGTGTTGGGATTACAGGTGTAAGCCACTGCACCTGGCCAGTTTACAACATTTTTTATCACCCCAAACAGAAACCCTGTCCCCATTAAGTATAGCTTCACGCTTTCCCCTTCCCCCAGCCCTTGTAACCGCTAATCTACTTTCTGTCTCTGTGTATTTATCTATCCTAGACATTCATCTGAGTGGAGTCATACCATGTATGCTCTTTTGTCCCTGGTTTAATTCACTCAGCATGATGTTTTCAAAGTTCTCCATGTTGTATCATGTATCAAAACTTTATTCTTTTTATGGATGAATAATATTTTATTATATATATACATGCTACATTTTGTTTATCCACTTATCCATCTATGGACACTTGGCATATTTCTACCCTTTGACTATTATAAATAATCCTGCTATGAGTATTAGTGTTCAAATATCTACTTGAGTCCCTGCCTTCCTTTTTTTGTGTATGTATATACCTAGAAGTGAAATTGCTGGGTCATATGGAAACTCTATGTTTCATTTTTTGAGGAACTGCCATACTGTTTTCTACAGTGGCTGAACTATTTTATATTTCTACCCACAATGCATGAGGGTTCCAATTTCTTCACATCCTCATCAATGCTCGTTATTTTTCTTTTTTTTTTTCTGCCTAATGTGCACAGCTTTGGGATGTGGGAGGAAACCCGAGTGCCCAGAGAAAACCCACATAGATATATGGAAAATGTGCCAACTGCACACAGACAGTGGCCCCAGGCAGGAATTGACTTTTTTTTTCACATCAATGTTATAACAAAGCAACATTGGGTGAACCGACATTATTGGAGGACCCACCGTATAGCCATCTCAGTAGGTGTGAAGTGGAATCTCACTGTGGTTTTCTTCAGATCATTCTCACACACGCTGAAGTTGGAGAACTCTGCTGTCAATAAAAGAGAATATTCAGCAGAGAGGGACCCAGGGTAAAGGGAAGGGGATTTTTGCCACTTTTCAAAGAGTTCATTTTTTTCTTTTTCTTTCTTTCTTTCTTTCTTTTTTTTTTTTAACAAACGCTGGTTGCTAATGCTGAGTTCAGTGGCCCATCACGAGCACTTCATAGTCCTGAAGTGAATTTGAAGAGTCTGGGGGCTGCGAAGATGGGATTTAGAGTTGCCAGGCTGCAGGCAGGCTTGAGTGAGCGAGGCAGCGGGCCAGCGAGGGTGACAGTGGTGCTGTGGAAGCCCACGGGCGGGCTGCATGCTCATTAAGCTTTCGCCAGTGGAAGGGATTGAGTCTGAGCATCTCTCCAGGGTCTAATAATTTTATGAGTCGGCTTTGTGGGATAACTTTGCTTTTTTGGAAGCACTGTAATGAGAATGCACAATAGGAAAAGTGCCAACTGGCTTTTTAATAAAGTCATCTGAGGCAGGGGTGAGAGAATAACTTCCCTGCCTTCCCACCAAAACGGTTTGTGCAACAGGACTCAGAGGGGAAGATACCAGGCACATCTTGACAGACATCAAATAGAGGGATTTTCTTGTATTCCAGGACTCTGGTCCAGGCTGAGTAATAAATCTCTCTGGAAGCAGGGGGATGCCTCCTTATGACCCTGCATCAGCCTGACCAAGAAGCAGGTTCCCATTAGTCGTGGGGGTTCGGAGGGTCTGAGAAGGGTCGGGTAGTACCCAGAGCTGACCCGTAAGCCCCATAGAGGCTGCTTGCTTCCAAATGCCAAATCCTGCCAGAAGAAACACTCATTGTTTTAGGTATAATTGTGCTTATTTGGCTACACTGGGACAATTAGCCAAGCAGAACTCTGTGGGTAAGGGCACTCTCGATGGGACTTGTAAGAGCCACAGCCAAGAGATCAAATAACCCCCTTGCTCTCTGTGCAGCAGGCCTGGACTCCATCAGAGGGACACGCCCAGCCAGCCATGATGTAACTGTACTGCAGACAGCCAGCAGGGCAGTGAAGCAAGCAATAAAAAAGCCTAATCTCTTAAGGCAACATGAATTGTTGGTGAGAACATAAGGGGAAAGCAACATTAGCCAAGGATCATTTTCTCCTTGTTATAGATGCCTGCTGACTGCTTGGAAAAACCAAAGTGGGAAAAAGTCCTGCTAACACTGGTGGGCAGCAAGATGCAATTTGCAGGACTATTTCTGTACGCTGTTAGTCTTCCTGTAATGATTAGTGACTACCATCGACTGAGCGCTTCTTCTGCAACAGGTATTTTACATTTAATAGCTTGCCTAATCCTCATGATCCTGAAAAATTAGTAGTATTATCACCCTGTGTCAGTCAAGTTCAGTGTAAGAAACAGAATTCACTCTAAGTATTTCAAGCAACAGGGAATTTTCATAGAGGGAATCAAATGTTTATAAGCTTGTGGTTAGGGCTGGAGGAGCACATGCATGGGGGTGATGATGAGCAGTTGGATACGTGGACACATCACACAGCTATCATGAAGCTGCTGTAGCAGCCACCAGAGCCACTGTCATGACTACTTCTCCCACCCTTGAAGCTGGTGACCACCTTCCTTGGCTGCCTCTAAACTCACCACAACCAAGTTAACCAGCAACCTCAGAGGGAGGAAGAAGGTGTCCCTCAGCTCTGCCTTCCAGACCACTCATAAGAACCATGACTAGTGGAATTTACTTCTAGCAAGAGCCCTAGCTGCAAGGGAGTCTGGGAAGCTTTCCAGGCTGCCCAAGGAAGGAGAGTAGAAGTGAGAATTCAGTTGAGTCCAGAGAGGTTAAGTCATTTGCTCAGGGTCACCCAGTTGGTAGTGGAGCCTTTACTTGAGCCCAGGTTCATAGGACTCTGAAGCCTGATCTTCCCATTGCTTTACAGAGAAGTTAGGAAAAATAGCATTCTACATGTTTTAAGCATCCCCTTTAATTATAATTACATTGGGTGGTTATTATTTGATCTCAGATTAAATTCCCAGTGTGGATTACTCTGAGTTTTAGAGATAATGACGCTGGCCATTGTGAGAAATGAATTGTTCCAGTATGAGGGAAGAGAGGGTAAAGATGGGAGTGGTGAGAGAAAATAAATGGGGCTGGTCTGGGTTTAGCTTCAGAGCAAACCTGTTTTCCCTTGGATCCCCATTCTAGGCTCCAGGTTCTTGAGCCCCAGCCATGGGCAGCCTGGGGAGCTTTACAGCATCATTGTTGAAGGGCAAGCATGGAAAAGCAACACTCACAGCTTAGTCTAATTGACACTTAGGTGCCATGGATTAGGGCATTTCATCCACACAACAACATATGAAGTAGGCAACTATCTCCTCCAAATTTCATAGATGAGGAGATTGCATCTCAGAGAGGTTGAATGACTTGTCTGATGTCATTCAGACCATCTGTGGTAAAGCCAGAGTTGGCACCTGAGTCTGCTTCAGTCCATATTCTTAGCCCTTGGCCATGTCTATACCTCCCTGACCTTACGAATTCTGGCAGCCTCTTAGAGCACACAAAAACCTGGACTAGTCCAAAAAGGCTGACCACCAGTTGGGTGGAAACTGCCTGTGGCAGAGCTATAGTGACTGACTCCATTCTGGAGAACTCAAGGGAGTGGGCTCCAGCAGGCCTGGGAACCACCTGGGACTAGGCCATCTCCCTCCACCAGTGATTCCTTCCAGATGCAGCATGCAGTTGCCCACTGCACCCCATCTTGTGAGACCTAGGGCAAGCCCTGAAACCACATTGCTCCAGTTGAGAAACCTTAATAGTTTGCTAATCCAACCCTCCCATAGCACAAATGGAGAAGCAGAGACTCTAAGAAGGTCCCCTGCCAAAGATAATTCCCATGGCTGGGATCGGGGAGGACAGACCCCAAGCCTCTTCATCCTCTCTTCAACTTTGGTGCTAACATTTTTTAAAAGAGGCATTATAGCCCAAAATAATGGGCCAGACACTGAACTCCACTTGAATTCCTCTCATCGCCGAGAACTCCTCCACCTGCTGTTCTTTGCTGGCAGCTTCTAAGACAGTGGTAATGTTCCATTTCTTGATCTGGGTGAGAATTACCTGGCTATACGAAACTGGTGAAAATTCATTGGGCTGGATACTTACTTTGTTTTTGTATTTTTCTGTATTATGTCATGCTTCAATTAAAGAAACAAAAAGAAAGAAAGCTTACTTAAAGATAATGTTGGTTGTACACCTCCCCCAAGACCAGAAAAATATTCCTGCGTTTTAATTGAAAGGTATCTTCCTCTAGTCTTAAGAGGCTGAATAAACTGTATCCAATGCTGCTGTCAACTCAGGAGTTAAGTAGACTTGGAGATGAAAAGGCCAAGCAGGTTTGAGGGCTCTGAGAGAAGCTGAGACATTCCTTTTACTTTACCTCAGAAGGCAGAAATGCACCCACACAAATGATACCTGTGGCAGAGACTGGATAGTTGTTTACAAACTATTTACGTCTTCCTCCTGGGCAACCAGCTAGACTACATTTCCCAGCCTCCCTTGCAGGTAGGTGCAGTCATAAGAGTGATCTCTGGTGGGCGCGTGGTGGCTTACACCTTTAATCCCAACATTTTGGGAGGCCGAGACGGGCGAATCACAAGGTCAAGAGTTCAAGACCATCCTGGCCAACACGGTGAAACCCTATCTCTACTAAAAATACAAAAATTAGCTGGGTGTGGTGGTGCATGCCTGTAGTCCCAGCTACTTGGGAGGCTGAGACAGGAGAATTGCTTGAACCCAGGAGGCAGAGGTTGCAGTGAGCCAAGATTGCGCCATTGCACTCCAGCCTTGCGACAGAGAGAAACTTTGTCTAAAAAAAAAAAAAAGACTGAATCTGGCCAATAGAATGCCCAAGGTGATGGATGCAAATTCCAAGTGTGGCCCATAAACACTCCCTTGTACACCCCCTGATTGCCTTTTTCAATCTACTGAGTAAATAGAAAATTCTCTGAGGGCCTAAGGAGGGTGGCGCCATTAGATGGGAGGAAGTTGTGTCCCTATGATGTTACCTGGAGGAGAGCCACATAGGAGAGTTACCTGACCAGGAGGACTTATGATGGGTCAGTGCATGAGCAAGACATAAACTTTATAGGCCGGGTGTGGTGGCTCACGCCTGTAATCCAAACCCTTTGGAGGCCAAGGCGGGCGGATCACCTGAGGTCGGGAGTTCAAGACCAGCCTGACCAACATGGTGAAATCCTGTCTTAAAAAAGAAAAAAGGCATAAACTTTATTATGCAAAGCATTGAAATGTATAGCTTATTTTTGGCAGCAGTTAGCCTACTCTGAATAATACAAGAGCCATTTTAAAATTAGGTAAATCATTTTCTCAACCTAAAGTCAGCTCCAAAGTATTTTTAAAAATCTAAGAAGCTACAGTGGCCTCTTGCCTATTGACTCATAAATCAAAAACAGTTTTAACAAGGGCAATTCACCTGTTTCCCAGGTCATGAGAGCAGCAAATCAATGGGGAAAGACTCATTCTTATAAAATGTGAGATTCGGCGGTCATTTTTTAAAAAAACGATTGTTCTGTCTCCTTCCTTGTTGACAAACAGCCTGCCTGTAACAGCAACGTTCTGGACCCCTTTAATACAGGGGCTAACAGTTCTGTACCACCAGAGGGCGATACTATGTAATAGCTGATGCACAATAGACGAATCCTTATGACAGTGAGCAATGGCGTCAACATTTATAGGAAGGAACCAGAGGCAGACATCAAAATTGTAGACAGGTTCCTGGGCAATAGGATGGGAGACAGCACAGGAATCTCCTTTCACATTTACCCCGCAGCTATCATCACCTTTGCAATCGTCCTCACAACTAAACTCTGCCTGTATTTCTCCTGCATGTATAAAAATTCTCTGGCTGAAATACCTGATTGCATAAGGCAAGGAAAAACATGTGCTCAAGCTACCTTCTACCAAAACATCCAAACATGCAGAGCTGTTAGAAAATGAAGACACTGAGAAAAAAAAAAAAAAGAAAAACCAGAAAGAAGAAGATAGGCACACAAGGGGACAGGCCCCTTTTGTTCTCTGTTGGACCTGGGGCCTGCAAGAGTCTACAAGAAAACAGCAGTTTCTCCAGCATTACCGTGAGGTTTCCTGTTAAACCATATGTTGCGAGTTCTGCTTCCTAGAATGGGGAGGTAGCTTTTTTCCAGACCAAGCCTCTGGCTGAAAATAACTAAAAAAGAACAAAAATATTTCATTTAATCTGTGCGATGGCATTGAAGAGCAATGACAGACCTGGAGAAGCAAGATCTAGGGGAGGAGGAGGAAGCCCAATTTTCTTTCTTCCTTCCTTTCTTTCTTTCTTTTTTCTTTTTCTTTTTTTTTTTTTTTCAGCAGAGTTACATTCTTGTTGCCCAGGCTGGAGTGCAACAGCATCATCTCAGCTCACTGCAAGCTCTCCCTCCTGGGTTCAAGTGATTCTCCTGCCTCAGCCTCCCAAGTAACTGGGATTACAGGTGCCCACCACCATGCCTGGCTAATTTTTGTGTCTTTAATAGAGGCAGGGTTTCACCATGTTGGCCAGGCTGGTCTTGAACTCTGAACTCAGGTGATCCACTCGCCTCGGTCTTTCAAAGTGCTGGTAGTACAGGCATGAGCAACCACACCAGTCAAGGAAGCCGAGTTTTCAGCAGCCCTTCTCATTGGGATATTTGCCAATTCGAACTTTTTGGTTGAAAAGCTGATCAGAAAGGTACAGCTGAGAAGCTGAGAAGAACTTTTGACCATCTCTCACCAGGGTGCAGGTACAAAAATTAGAGTTCAAGATGTGCCAATCAGGAGAGGCTATGATAAGCAGCTCAGGTTTTCAGCTGGGATCTCAAATATGTACAGCATAGAAATAAGAGAATTTTGGCCCAGGTTTCCTAGAATACAGCGCTCAAAGCAAAAGCTTGCATGCTTCCTAGGAAATATAATTGCAGGGAAGCAGGAGTGAGGAAGAAAGGTGAGTGAAGCAGAGAAATATGAACACATATAAGGAAGTGGATCCCTGAGCTTTACAACAAGCACAGGTGACTGCTCTGTTTCACGGGAAATGCTATGTAGTCTTTGAACAGTCCTTCCAAGGGCATGTGGGTTGAAAATTTTCCTGCCAGTGCCTTACATCTCTTGTCCCCTAGGGTAAAAGTTCACTCCATAGCAGGTTAACTCCTACATTTCAAGATTATACACCAATCCCTTTAGCAGCCTCAAGACACCCATATTCCACACCCTTTATATCTATGTGTAGAAGCTGTAGGGGAAGCCAGAGACACTTCGCAGCAGACTCATGTGTCTTGAATGCCTTTTTCAGAGTCAGTAACCCTTGTGTTGGCCAGGGCTGAACAGGTAACCAATAGCCCTAAAGACAGGTGAAACTCATAGGATCTGAGAAAGAATGTAAGAGATATCTGGTCCACAATGAGTAGACCAGAACTAGAGCAGCACCAGCCAAATCCAGCTTCCAATATTAAATCATTTCAATCTCTGGTTGGATTATGGAGATCTGCCCCTGGAAAGTCAAGACTAAGATAAAGTCCAGAGAGGGACTCCCGCTGGGTGCAAAATTTAAGGGGGCTCAAAAAAATCTTCATACTTGTGATAAATAATCTACAATTGCAATATTTAAAAAATCAAAATTAACACAAAATATTTAAGATGAAGAAATATCAAAATGGTGTTTTGATTGGAAACTGCAAGACTAATGACAAAAGGAACTGCACAGAAATAAGGAACTTTGCTTAGTGAAGCTGTTCCTCACAGGAGTATAGGTTAACAATTCTGAACCTGCTGCACACATGTGATGGAACCGAACAAATGAGTAAATGAAATAGAGAGGTGGTCGGAGCCAGGTTTCTCACTGTTAGAGCTAGAGGGTGTGGAAAGGAAAGTGGGGAAGGCTAGAATAAAGCACGTGTTTTTAGATTAGTGCAGACAGCAGTATGAACTCATGAGTAGCTCAGAATAGATACAGATGGAGAGACACAGAAATAATTACAGACATGTATGTATATAAATATATATGTGGATTATTATACATATGTATATATATTTCCTAGCTCTGTCTACTGAGAGGGCCTAGGAGCTATGGTGTTCTAGCAACAGTGAGGATACCCAGGGCCCTAATCTTGGTTTCTGCTAAAAGCACCCAGGCATCTTTGGAGACATGGCTGATTCTAGGGCTGGGCCTGAAGCTCATCTTGTAGTACCAGAAAATAAGGAAGTGCTCAAAAAAAGTAAAACCACAGGGACATAACTCAAGAGCCAACCTGAAAGAGTTCTCAAGAGTTAAATCTGGAACAATTTCAGCAACATGAAATTACAATATTGGATTATAACCCCACGTGTAAAATACATATCCATGAAGCAATACTGATACAAACTATTGAATAAATAAATCAAGGAATTCCAAATAATTTATGTTGGTTACTCCCTGCTCCAGGAGATGGACTTCACTCTCCTCTCCACTTTCAAATGTAAGCCATGCTCAGTGAATTGCTTCCTAAAAGTAGAGTACAAAGAGGGGGAAAAAATGTACTTTATGGAGGAGAAACCTGGCCAGCACTCCCTCAGCTCAGGGATAATCAGTGATGCGTCACGCTGATGGCATGTACTCTTGATATGATGTGATAAGACGGGCATCTCACCTCTGGTCTTCTTCCCCCAACCATGAGAAAAACATCAGATAAGCCAAAATTGAGGAACATTCTACAAAACACCAGTACTCCTCAAAACTCTCAAGGTCTGAGAATTTGGAGAAACAAAGGAAATCTGAGACTGTCACAGACCAAGGAAGGCTAAGGAGACATGAAAGCTGAATATGATGTGGCATCCTGTTGCAGAAAAAGAGCGTTAGGGAAAACTAATGAAATCCAAAGGAAGTATGGAGGTTAGTTAAAAGTTATGCACCAGTGCTGTTTTCTTAGTTGTTACAAATGTACCATAATAAAGTAAATTTTTAACAATGGGGGAAATTGGGTCCAATATATGTGGAACTTTCTATACTACCTTTTCAACTTTTCTATAAATTTAAAACTATTTAAAATAAAACTTTCATTTAAAAACAAGATAAACAGGTAAATCCAAATAAATTTTCACTGTTGAAAACATCAATAATAATGTCTTGGTGGGTTTTATATGTATATGTGTGATATTATTTATAATTAAATCACATAACAACAGATAATATATTTATCAAATGTTAATAAATATATTATCTGTTATGTGATTTAATTATAAATAATTACATTCTTTACATATTAAATCTTAATAATGTAAGCATATATAGTTATAGACATAATTAAAATATGCAACAATAATAGCACAAAAAGGGACTAAATGGAGCTAGGATGTTCTAATATCCTTCCATTGTCTGGATAATTGTAAAAATAGTCATTTATACTGGATTTTAATAAGTCAAAAATGCATACTGTAATCTCTAGGTTAATCACCAGTAGAATGTAACTAACAACCAATAAAGAAGAAAGCTAGAAAAGTAAAAATAAAAAAAAGGGAGTAAGAAAGGAAATGGAGCATAAAAGAGGTGAAACAAGTAAAATAAACAGTAGCTTATAATGCTGAAACCCAAATACATTATAAAATTAAACACAAATGAAGAAAGTGCTCTAAATAAAAGTGTAATTAGATTAGATTTAGATACAATAGCAGTGACAACCAAAAGCTGCTTTAAATACATACTTAAATATAAGAATACAGAATTACTTAAAAATAATAGGGTGAAAAAACATTTAATTCAAACATTAATTTTTAAAAGGTTGATGTAGCTAAGGGGACTTTAAAACAAAAGCATTACTAGAGGTAAAAAGGGGTAATGTATATTTAAAGATCAGTCTACCACAAATATACAGCAATTCCCAATTTGTATGCATTTCATAAGTTCAAAATATAAAGAGCAAAATTCACAAAACTAAAAGGAAAAAGACAAATCTACAACTAAATGGGCAATTTAAATACATTTCTCTTAGTAACTGATAAAACAAGCAGAAAATAATAAGCAAAGATTTAGAAGATTTGAACAATATGATTAAAAAGTTGATCTAATTAACATACATAGAGTATGACCTCCCAGCAGTGAAAGAAATATACATTCTTTTCAACTGCACATGAAAATCTGCCAAAATTGAACATACATTGAGCCACAAGGTAAATTTCAACAGATTTCCAAGAACTGAAATCACACAGAAGATATTTTCTACCCCCAGTAGCATTAAACTAGAAATAAATAACAATAAAATTACTAGAAAAATCCTCAAATATTTGGAAATTAAGCAATATACTTCTAAGTAAATCATGGGTCAAAGGAAAAAGCACAGTGGAAAGGAGAAACTAACTGAATAACAATGAAAATACAACAGATGAAAACCACACAGTAAACCCAGACTTAGAGAGAACTGTATACCCTAGGATTCATATAAGGGAAAAAAGGAATGAGCACCTATCCCTAGGAAGCTAAAATTATAACAGCAAATCAAACTCTAAGAGTTCCACTTTTTAAACAGATGAAATAGATAGTGGAAAGGCAATGCTCCTGCTAAAATCACCTAGAAAAATCAGAGATCTTATAAAAATTACAGATTCAAAAGCGTCAGAATTACGGAGATGATGGAATAAGGAAGTAAAATTCCATTGAAAGGAGAACCTTTCAGGGCCAAGCTGAATATATCTATCCTTGAGGTATTCGTAAATTCTGGGCACAGGCCACAGATTGAGAATCTGGGGTGGGGCCTGTACAGGGATCTCGTAGGGGCAGAGTTTTAGGAAGTCACATGAGACTAGATTCATACAATTGGAGACTTGAGGGGCTTCAGACACATGGCAGGTTTCTTTTTCAAGACCTTAGCTGAAATCTCAAACTTCTACATTTCAGGAGGCTAAATAATTAATCCAAATTCTCGGAAAGCTGAGAATTTTCTACAGTCTTAACATGCTTGGTAGATAAAAATCTGCTTGGGGAGTGAGCAATGAGAGCCCTAGGAATGATAATAATTGACACTGACAATCTCCCACTCCCTTTGCTAGCAACTGGGCATACCTGGAGGCCAAGAATCCCGTTTTGGTGCCTAGCAGAAGGCTGCTGCCGTAGGACTGAGAAGCCAGCCTGAGGTAGTTGGAGAGCCTCAAATACATAGTTTTCCCTTTCATAATGACTGCAAAATCCTGAAAGTACTCAAGGTGGGAGGCTAAAAATTTAACCAAAAACCTCTGAAACACAGAGTGAAAAAGTTCCCATGTCTTCAGAGCCTCAGAAAAAAAATGACATGGCTGGGCACAGTGGCTCACACCTGTAATCCAAGCACTTTGGAGGCCAAGGTGGGCAGATCACCTGAGGTCGAGAGTTCAAGACCAGCCTGACCAACATGGTGAAACCCTGTCTTATTTTAAAAAATAAAAAGAAAAAAAATGACACATTAGTCTCTAAATTCTGGAGAGCCACAACCTAGAACAGGGACAAACCAGAGGTAAAGTGCATTGAACTTAATTTGTGCCATAGGTATAACTGAGCGTTAAAATGGGTAAATTGTAATAAATGCCATTAACGACCTGATCAGATTTCTTTGGGCCATATCATTGTAGTACACAGTGACCTAACTTCCAATAGTTTGATGGCTTTATTCTAGATGCTGAAGCCTACTCTATGCATGCACACAGAAGAACCAGAGAATCAGTGTCTCCTGGGAGCAGCCTTCAATCAGTGACTAATGAGCTAATTAGTAAATATCTCCACTCCTTCATCTGTTAGATGGGCAAACTCTTAGCATGTATTCTACATGGATGCTCAACATTCCCAAGCAAAAGAAAGATCCAGTTTCTCACAGTGAGAACTTGCTTGATAATGAACCCTTAGTTGACTGTATTTGCTCTCCCATTCCATTACCAATGATTTCTGGGATCATATTTTACATGAACAACGTGTTCTCAAATTCAGTATCAGCGTCCACTTCTAAAAGAACCCAAAGAAACAAAGCAGAAGACAGAATCAATAAACTTGAAGACAGATTAATAGAAAATATCCAAGCTGAATCACAGAGAGAAAAAGAATGCGGGTGAGGGGATGGGGAACCAGGACCAAATGTAAGAAACATAAACAATACAGCACAAAAGCCTAACTTGTGTAACTGAAATTAACAAAAGAGGAGAGAAAGACTGAGGCAGAAGCACTATTAGAAAAAATTATGGCTAATTATTTTACAAGCCTTACGAAAGGCATCAAACCACAGACCAAGAAACCTAGTAAAACTCCAACAAGACAAATACAAAGAAAACCACGCCTAGGCACATTACCACAAAGCCATTGAAAACAAAGACCAAGACAAATCATGAAAGTAGATAGAGAAAATAGACACATCATCCTCAAAAAATCTCAGTAAGAGGTAGAGGGAAATTATTACCAAAATGAAAACCCAAAGACAATGAAATAATGTTTACTTGAAGTGCTAAAAGAAGCTAGGCATGGAGGCATGTGCCTGTAGTTTCAGCTACTTGGGAGGTTGAGGCAGAACCATGCCTTGAGCCCAGAAGTTCAAGACGCATAGCAAGACCCCATCTAAAAAAAATGAAGTTTTAAAAGAAAATAATTGTCAACCAAGAATACTACATTCAGTGAAAATATTCTTGAAAAATAAATATGAGGAGTTCTGGCTTCTGGTCAGACTAACCCTTTTGCAGACAACCATCTTTTAAATTCAGACAGATTTTTAAAATATAATTATTTGAGGATATTAAAAATTGAATAAACCAGACAGAAATTAGATGGCAACAGATGAATAATAAATTTACTGAACTATAGGTGGTGCACATGGCAGAAAGCCACAGTCTTACTGGCTTGTGTTGTTAGAGAACAAGAGTGACCAATCTTCCCTGTTTGCCCAGGACTATCAGAGCTAAAACAGGCATAGCCTCAAGCAAACCAGATCAGTTAGTCATCCTACACAGAGTTCTGCCAAAATACCCAGAAAGTTAGGACCAGAATCTTTAAAATAAGAATATACAGATGACAGTAGGCCTCAAAGACTGCACATAAAATTAGCCCTAAATTAAATAAAGTCTTGAGTTGACTGGATATCTATATATGGACAGGGAATCATTAGAAGACTCAAAGAAAAAAAGCAACAGTTGGAATCATGAAAGAAGTAAACAGAGATTCCAGTTGCTGTCCAGCATAAAAAAGAAACAGTTTCAAAAAGTTAACTTAATGGACTCAAAGTTAACTGTTTCCTAGAATAACAATGATTCTTCAGAGGAACATAACAGAACTCAGTTCTACAAAACACTACTCATGTTGTCCACTATTCAATTAAAAATAAACAGATCCATGAAGAAACATAAAAATGTGAAATACACTGAAGAAGAATATCAGTTTATGGAAACTCAGATGTTGCAAATAATAAAGTCTTTAAATAACCATCATAAATGAATTTTAGTATTTAAAGGAGATGATGGACACATTAATGGAGAATCTCAATAGAGGAAAAAATTGTTTTAAGCCAAATGAATATTTTGGATCTGGATAGTACAATAACTAAAATGAAAAAAATTCACTGGATGAGCTTGACAGCAGATTGAAAATGATGGAAATGAGAGCCACTGAAATTCAAGACAGCAAGAGAAATTATCCAATCTAAAGAAAAGAGAGGTGAAAGAATGAAGAAAATGAACAGAAATTCAGAGACATTGTGGCCAAATATCAAGTGGTTTACTGGTTTAACACACATGTGACATGCAATTGGATTCCCAGAAGGAGAGGACACTTTTACTGCTTGTATTAAAAAAAGGAAAAAGAACTTAAAATAACTGATCTACGTCTCCACCTTAGAAAACTTAGAAAAAAGACAAGCAAATAAAACCCAAAGTATATAGAAAGGAGATGATAAAGATAAGAACAAAAGATCAGTGGAATAGAAAACAATGAGTGGAGAAAATTAACAAAGCCAAAAGTGGCATCTTTGGAAAAAAAGTCTATAAAATTGATAAATCTTTAGCAAGACAAATAAAGAAACAAGAAGAGAAAGCACAATTACCAATACCAGGAATGAAAGGGGAATATTACTATAGTTCTTACAGTCATTCAAAGGGGAAAAAAAAAGAACAGTATGAATAACTTTATGCAAACAAATTTGATAACTTAGATGAAATTAATATATTTTTAAAAACACCCTGTACCCAAACTTTCATAGAGACAAAAAATAGAATGTAGTTGCTAAGGGCTGAGGGGAGAAGAGAGTCGGGAGTTATTGTTTAATGGGTACAGAGTTTCAGTTTGGGAAGATGAAGAAGTTCTAGCAATAAGATGGTAGTTATGGTTGCACAACAATGTAAATGTAACTTAGGCCACTAAAATTTCCACTTAAAATTTTTAAAATGGTAAATTTTATGGTATGCATATTTTTCTACAATTTAAAAAATAATTTAAGAAACTAATACAAGACAAAATTTAAAATCATACTACTCTAAATCTGTCAAAGAAATTGAATTTCTTATCAAACCCTTCCACGAACACACATATCTCTCTAGAATGAGATGATTTCACTGGTGAATTCTATCAAATACTTAAGAAGACTTAATGCAAATTCTGCATAAACCCCTTCAGAAAATAGAGAAAGGAGAAACACTTTCCAATGCATAAAACCAGAATAATTTTGATAACAAAACCACACCAAAATATTATCAAAAAATAATGATAAACCAACATCTATCATAATATTGATATGGGAAAAACCCAACATGATATTTGTAAATCAAATTGAGCAACATATAAAATGGATAATATATCATGACAAACTAAGGTTTCTTCCAGGAATATAAGATTGATTTCACATTTTGCAATCAGCTAATAAATTCCACCATACTAAAAGAATAAAGGAGTAAAATTATATGATTCTAGCACTGCAGAAAAACCATATGACAAATTTCAATGCCATTATGAAAATTCTCAGAAAAATTGAAAGAGAATGGAATTTCTTTCATTTGCTAAAGGACATCTACAAGAAATCTACAGCTAACATCATACTAAACATTTTTCCTCTATTATGAAAAGGCAAAACTGGCTTCTATCACCAGTTTTATTCAATGTTATACTAGAGGACCTAGTCAGTGAAATAAGACAAGCAAAATAAATAAATTGCATTCACACTAGAAAGAAAGAAGTAAACCTGCTTCTATTCTCAGTGTTTTTTAACCTAGAAAAAAACCTAAGAAATCAACATCAACAATAAAACTCCTAAATATGAAAAATAAGTTTAGCAAAGTTTTAGTATAAAAGGTTAATATATAATATTCAATTGTATTTCTATATATTAGCAACAAATCATTACAAAAATGAAAAATTGCATTAAAATAGTATCAAAAACTTTAAACGCATAGAAATGCACTTAACAAAAGACATGCAAAATCTTTACTCTGAAAAACCACAAAACACTGTACCAAGAAATAAAAGACCTAAGTAATATGGTAGATGGATATTCCATGTTCATGGAGTGGTCAATTCAATTTTGTTAAGTTATTAAGTCTCCTTAAATTAGTCTGTATTTTTGACACTATCTTAGTCATAATACTGGGCTATTTTTAAAAATAAAAGTTAATGGCTGACTTTTAAATGTATATGAAATGCAAAGGACCTAAAATAACCAAATAATCCAGAAAAGATGGACAAAACTGAAGGACATATATTATTTAACTTCAAGATTTAGTATAAAGTTATAACAATCAACAAAGTTAAGTGTTAGTACAAGGATAGACAAATAGAGCAATGGAACTGAATAGAGAGCCTAGAAATAGAATGGCATGTATACAGTTAATTGGTTTTCAATAAAGGTGTCACATCAAGTCAATGGGAAAAGAAAAGCCATTTTATCAAATGGCGCTGAAGCAACTGTATATCCATATGGAATAAAATGAAACTTGACCTCCTAACCTCACACTTTATACAAGATTTAATTTAAGATGGATCATAGACCAAACTGTAAAAGCTAAAAGTGTAAATATCTATAAATATCTATCACCTGGGGCTAGGCAAAGATTTCTTGGATAAAACCAGAAAGGTACAACAAGAAAGTAATTTACTGATGAAAATTGAATTTATCAACACTAAAATATGTTTATTAAAAGACACCATAAAGAAAATAAATAGGCAAACCACAGATTGGAAGAAATTATTTGCAAGATATATAACAGAGAAAGCACTTGTATACCAAATACATAAAAACTCCTATAACTAAATAATAGAAGTGACAAAAAAGAGTCATAAAAATGAGCAAAGACCTGACAGACACTTCACAAAGGGCAATATTCAATTAACAAATAAGCCCATGAAAAAATGCACAATATTATACAGCATCAGGAAAATATCAAGTATGTGAAGTGACCCAAACTCTTATGTTGTTTGTAGGAACATTAAATAGTACAACAGTTTGTTGTTGTTGTTGTTGCTGCTGAGATGGAGTCTCGCTCTATCGCCCAGGCTGGAGTGCCATGGCGCGATCTCAGCTCACTGCAACCTCCTCCTCCCAGGTTCAAGTGATTCTTCTGCCTCAGCCTCCAGAGTAGCTGGTACTACAGGTGCGCACCACCGCACCCAGCTAATTTTTGTATTTTTAGTAGAGACGGGGTTTCACCATATTGACCAGGCTGGCTTTGAACACCTGACCTCATGATCTGCCCGCCTCAGTCTCCCAAAGTGCTGGGATTACAGGCGTGAGCCACCAAACCCGGCCCACAATTTTTCTTTTTAATTAAACTTGAATTTTAATTTTAATTTTTTATTTAAATAGCCTTAAGGGTACAAATGGTTTTTGGTACAGTGGTGAAGTCTGGGATTTTAGTCCACCCTTCACCTGAGTGGTGTACATTGTACCTAACAAGTAGTTTTTCATCTCTCACCCATCTCTCAACCTCTCTGCTTCTGAGTCTTCAATGTCCATTATTCCATTCTGTATGCCTTTGGTAATTTCTTATTAAGTTAAATATGCACTTATACTTTGATCCAGCAATTCCAATTCAGCCATTTATACAAGAGATATAAAAAACAAATGTATGCAAACCAGCTGGTACAAGAATGTTATCTTACTTTTATTCACAATAATTAAAAATTTGAAAAAAAAACATTCAAAGGACATTCAAAGTTTGAATAACACAATTTAAAAAGCTAGAGCTAATTGACATTGCACCCAACAATGATAGAATTTACATTATTTTCAAGTGCACATCAAATTTTTGACAAAACAGGTCAATGAGTGGAATCAAAAAGAGGCTCAATAATATTCCAGTGTTTACAATCATTCATAGTATAGTCTCTAAGTACAACTGAATTAGGAAGTAAATAGCAAAATCCACAAGTGTCTAAAAAATCAAACATGTACTTCAAAAACAATCTGTAGTTTAAAGAAGAAACTACAGGTGAATGAGAAATATTATGAACTTAATATAATGAAGACATATACAGGAGAAAATAGAATAGGAAAGAAAAAAAAATATTGATCTAAGCCTCACACTTTATACATAAATTAATTTAAAATGCATCCTGGACTTAAACGTAAAACATATGGCCGAGTGCCGTGGCTTACTCCTGTAATCCCAGCATCCCAGCACTTTAGGAGGCCGAGGCAGGTGTATCACTTGAGGCCACGAGTTTGAGACCAGCTGGGCCAACATGGGGAAACCCATGTCTCTCCAAACAACAACAACAACAACAACAAAACAAGCTGGATGTGGTGGCACACATGTAGTTCTAGCTACACAGGAGGTTGAGGCATAAGAATCATTTGAACCTGGGAGGCAGAGGTTGCAGTGGTGAGTAGATTGTGCCACTGCACTCCAGTCTGGGCTACAGACAGAGACACTGTCAAAAACAAAGAAGAAAGAGAGAGAGAGAGAGAGAGAGAGAGAGAGAGGAAAGAAAAAGAAAGAAAGAAAGAAAGAAAGAAAGAAAGAAAGAAAGAAAGAAAGAAAGAAAGAAAGAAAGAAAGAAAGGAAAGAAAGAAGAAAAGAAAGAAAGAAAGAAAGGAAAGAAAGAAGAAAGAAAGAAAGAAAAAAGAAAGAAAGAAAGAAAGAAAAGAAAAGAGAAAAATCTCTGGAACCTAGAAGTAGGCAAATAATTCTTATTATGATTGAAAGAATGATCCATAAAAGGAAAAATTGATAAATTGGACCTTATTGAAAATAGAGACACTAGAACAATAGAACATTATTTAACAACAATGAAAAAGAGTGAATTATTGCTCCATAGAACAACATGAATGAATCTCAAAGATAACAGGTCAAGCAAAAGAAGCCAGACATACAAGAGTACCTATTGTATAACTCCATTTATGGAAAGTTCAAAACAGGCAAAACGAATTCATGGTGTTAAACATCAGGATAACATCTGCTTTGGGGGCTGGAAACTGAAAGCGGGTACAGAGGTGGAGATTCCCGGATGCTGACAATATTCTCTCTCTTGGTCTAGGTGCTATTTACACAGGTATATTAACCTTGTGAAAAACTCCTACACATGCTTAGAATATGTTCACTTTTCTGAATATGTATTATATTTCTATAAAAATTTAAAAAATTAAACCCTCATTAGAAAGAAATAAGTAATAAATAATAAACAAAATAATAGAAATTGATGAATTAAGGAACAAACACAATAAAGATGATCAACAAAGCTGGTTCTTTGAACAGACTCATAAAGTGGATAAACCATAGCAAAACTGATTAAAAAAATAGAGAAGACACAAAAAAGTATCAGAAATTAAGGAAGACCTATAGCAATAGACCTATGGACCTGAAAAAAGAGAATTATGTAATATTATTAGTAATTTAATGTCATTAAATTTGAAACTTCAGTTGAAATGAATGAATTCCTAGAAAAACACAATTAACCAAAATTTACACAAGAATAGATCATCTGAATAGTAGATATGCTTATTGCTACAGGGATGTCTTTCGTTCTTGGCCCTTTAAGCAGACAGAGCTAGGAAATACATGCATGTGTATACACATAAACACACACATATACATGCATATGTATGTATATACATGTGTGTATATACACATACATATTTATACATATTTATTTTTAAAATCATGACTTCACACCTTTGCCTCTGATTCCGGTACATCCCTATGTGGTATTTTCTTGCCTTCCTCCATTCCATGGTTCTATATCTCTTCTTCCACAGGGAGAAATTTGGTCCTCGATAACATCAGCAGGTTTACTCATTTACTAAAGCCTATAATACATCAAAAATTATTTTAGAATGGATTTCCCCATGCCACTATGAAAAACAAACTAAAAAAATAATAGTTTAGGATGTGTTTGTAATTCCTCCCTCTCTCTCTTCCCCACCATAGACTGAGAATATCAAATACTGTGGTCATAAATTCCTTGAATTATTTCTTTCTCTCCCTTTTAGTGGGATTATGATATTCATTTGAAACACAATTAGATTCATTGGTTTTAATTTGCTTTATGTTTTGGGAATTTTCTCCCTGCCCATTCTTATAGGTGTCATTTTAGTTTCTGAATATGTAGAACATTAACACCCTTATAAAAGTCAAAAGTATACAAAAAAGTATACTGATAAGTGTCACTTTCTTCCTTATTCTTTCTGCCCCTCACTCCTTATAGGTAACTATTGTCATCATTTTATAGTTTATCCTTCCTGTGTTTCTAGTTGTATCTGTAAGCAAATAGACATATGCTTTCTTAATTTCCCTTTTTTCTTACACAAAATGTAGCATAATGTGTATGTTTTCTTAATTTCCATTTTTTCTTACACAAAATGTGGCATACTCTCATTTGCACTTTGCTTTTTTCACTTAACAATATCTTCTGGAATTCACCTCGTATTAGCTTATAGAGATCTTCATCATTCTTTTTTACAGCATATAATATTCTTTGTGTATATTATATCACAATTTATTTAACTAATTTTCTATGCTTGTACATTTAAGTAGCTGCCAATATTTTGCAATTACCAATAACGAGGCAATGAATAATCTTGTACATATGAATTTTTGTATTATTGGCGATGTAGCTTCAGGATAAGTTCTAAAAGCATAATTATTTGGTTAAGGGTAAATGCAGAGATAACTTTTATTAAATATTGCTAAATTTCCCACCGTAGAATTGAAGCAGTTTGTATTTCTACAAGTCTCTTTAGAGAAAGAGCCTGTTTCCTACAGCCCTGAAAATATAGTTTCATGCTTTTGAACTTTTGCCAGGCTGGTAAGAAAAGGTTTCTATGTGTACTTCTGTTTGCACTTCTCTTACGAATGAATGAAGTTCAACATCTTTCCATATTTTAAGTAGCATTTTTATATCTCTTCCTATTAGATGTTCATATTTTCTGGGTATCTTTCAATAGGACATTAATTCATTTTCAGAAGTTTTTTTGTTTTTTTTTCTTGAGACAGTGTCTGGCTCTGTTGCCCAGGCTGGAGGGCAGTGGCATGATCTCAGCTCACTGCAGCCTCAGCCTCCCTGGGTCAAGCAACCTCCCACCTCAGACTTCCAAGTAGCTGGGACTACAGGCACATGCCAACACACCCAATTAATTTTTGTATTTTTTGTAGAGATGGGTTTTTACTATGTTGTCCAGGCTGATCTTGAAATCCTGGGCTCAAGCTATCTGCCTTCCCAAAGTGCCGAGATTACAGGCAAAAACCACCCCACCCAGCCAGAAGATATTAGGGAGTGCTATGAACCGAATTCTGTCTCCCACAAATTCATATGTTGAAGTTCTAACCTCCAATGTGATGGTAATTGGAGATGGAGCCTTTAGGAGGTAACTAAGTTTAAATGAGATCATAAGGATGGGACCCTAATCCAATACAATTAGTGTCTTTATAAGAAGTGACATCAAAGAATGCTTTTTCTAGCCCCCCAAACAACCCACACACACCCATGGAAAAAAGGCTATGTAAGGACAAAGCAGTTGTCTACAAGCCAGAAAGAAAGGCCTTTCCAGGAACCAAACACTGTTGGAAGATCTTGGACTTTCAAGCTTCCATAACTGTGAGAAAACTAATTCCTGTTGTTTAAGCCACCCAATCTATGATATTTTGTTATGGCAGCCCAAGAAGGCTAAAGCCAGGACAATAGTTTTTATCTGAGTTATATTTTGCCAATGTTTTCTTCGAGTTTGTCATTTGGCTTTTTAATGATGTTTTTCTTCCCATGCAAACGTTTTGTTTTTCTTTTAAAGGAAGGAACATTACAGTACTCTTTTCAGATAATTGTGGATGTGTTCTCTGATTCTATACCAAAACTCAACAGGTGGTCAGCTCTTAAGGTTTAGTAGTTATGTAGAATTTGAAAGCATCGCTAACTTTTCATACTCTGTGACATTAAATCCATCGGTTTGCCTTGCACATTTAATGGATCTTTTTATCTATGCATGATTTTGTGGCATCATACATTGGTCACTTCAAAAATATTGGTTTGCTAACGTATGCAGATCTTTCAAATGTTGATAGATTTTTAAATACAACATCAAAAAGTTATATTAGTGAATACTATCACCAATCTCATCAGAAAAGTATTGGGAAGCTCTCAAGTTTATGGTAGCAGATACAAGCTTTTAAATTTTTTTAAAAATTTGTTTCACTAAGGACATTCTTAAGTGAAACTAATGCTCTCTTTCTGTGTGTGTGTCTGTGTTTGTGTGTGTGTGTGTGTGTGTGTGTGTATGATGAGGTGAAGAATTCTATGACTGCTAGTACAGTTTGGGGCCACTGCCTTGATTCATGCTAAGGCTCCAGCAGTTTACCCACCAATGCTTTTGTGTTATCAGTGCAAATGTCAACACAATGAAAAAGACACATTATTTTGAAAGTAGTTTTGGCCGCAGACCACATGAAAAGGTCTCAGGGACCCCATAATGGTCTGCAGAGCACACTTTGAGTTTCACTGCTCTATAAGCATCCTAAATCCTTCAACTAGTAGTTTCAATCCAGCTCTCACCTCAGGGGGGAAAAACATTTAAATTTAGAGATGCCTCTAGGCAAGAAAAGAGGTAATACAGCCCTCTTCCTTCCTACAAACTCTCTAGGATGGTTTCCCCTGGCCCCTTTGTCATTCCTCATTAAGGGTAACTATTCACCTGTACTTATCTTAAAGAAGGGCATTAACTGCTTAAAAAAGACAGGAGAGGTTGTTGAAAACAAGGAAAAGTGTCAGATGTTGCCGCTAATTGCATATCAAAGAGAAAGAACCCATCCCTGCAGTAATCAAGTGAGGAAGAAAGGCTTCAGCCTGCAAAGATGCCGAATGCATCTATTCGATGGAATAAAACACGTTTGTTAGTGGAGGGCAGAGGACACTGAGGGAGAAGTATGGAAGGTTTGCCTGAGGCTTTCTTTCCAGATCTCCCCTCCCTGGCTACCACACTCATGCACACACATTCCTCTTGGTTTGAAGCGTGTTGATCAAAAGTTTAGGAGACCTACTCTCTGTCCTTCCGCAAAGGAAGTCAAGAAAAACTGAGGGAAATGGTGACACCTCCATTGTTTGACTCAGAACACTCAGGGTAGGGCAAGAAGGTTGTGGGGAAACCAGAATGCTCAGCCTTGCCTATTGGCCCAAACACTGTCTCAGCTTCTCTGGAGAGCCATTTGGCTACCTGTGTTAAAGCTTTTAAATTGGGATCTTTAATTCAGCAATTCCACCTCTAAGAATGTATCCTTGATAAACAGATGTACACAAATATGTATCTTTTTTGGGGGGAGACAGTGTCACTCTGTCACGCAGGCTGGAGTGCAGTGGCATGATCTCAGCTCACTGCCACCTCTGCCTCCTGGGTTCAAGCGATTCTTGTACCTCAGCTTCCTGATTAGCTACAGTTACAGGCTCGCACTACCACACCCAGCTAATTTTTGTATTTTTAGTATAGATGGGGTTTCACCATGTTGGCCAGGGGCTGGTCTCAAACTCCTGACCTCAAGGAATTCGCCCACCTTGGCCTGCCAAAGTGCTGGGATAATAGGCGTGAGCCACCGCGCCTGGCCAATCTTTAAGAATATTCATAACGCCTTTATAATAGAGTTGCGAGCAGCCTGAAAGAAGAAAAAATAAGGAGTTGGTTAAATTAACAATGAGCCAGCTTGTGGATGTTGTGAAGCAGTGCTTCTCAAAATATGGTCTGCAGACCCCCGAAGGTCACTGAGGCCCTTTCTGGAGGTACCAAAAGTCACAACTATTTTTATGTTGACATTAAAACATTATTTGGCTTTTCACTGTGCTGATCTCTGCACAAATAGTGCAAGAACAATAGTGGGTAAAACTGGTGGTGACTTAACACAAATTAGCAATGGCATTAGTGATCATCAATTTAATATTATTATTATCATTATTATTTTATTATTACCAAGCACTCACAGACATACAAATAAAAAGAGCCAGTTTAACTTAAGAATGTCCTTGATGAAATAGTAAAAAGGATTAATTTTTATTAAATCTGACCCTTTGGAACACAATTTAAAATATTCCATCTGACCAAAAGGGAAGTATGCATAAAGCACTTCTGCTAGGATGGTCGCCTTGAGGAAAAGCACATGTGCGATTGAGCTGTGAGTTAAATTAGCTGCTTTTCTCATGGAATACCAGTTTTTCTTGAAACAAGGACTGACAGCAGGGCTGTGTTAACTTTCATGGCCCTAGGCACTTTTACCTTCCTGAGTTCCCTCTTCTATAAAACGACAGAAACAAAATTTACAACTGTTTGTAAAAAGACAAATATATTAACATTATATATTAAAATATTTTCTTCACTATAAAAGAACTAACCTTCATTTTATTCTTATTTTATTTTATTTTATTTTTTGAGATGGAGTCTCACTCTGTCACCCAGGCTGGAGTGCAGTGGCACAATCTTGGCTCACTGCAACCTCCACCTCCTGGGTTCAAGCAATTCTCCTGCCTCAGCCTCCCGAGTAGCTGGGATTACAGGCACATGCCACGATGCCTGGCTAATTTTTTTTTTGTATTTTTAGTAGAGACGGGATTTTTCACCATGTTAGCCAGGATGGTCTCAATCTCTTGATCTCATGATGCGCCCACCTTGGCCTCCCACAGTGCTGGGATTACAGGCGTGAGCCACTGCACCCAGCCTTATTCTGATTTTAAAAGAAATTTAGATATTTTTGTGGTCCCATAAAGTCCTGTGGGCCTGCGTACTGTTTCTAATTGAGAAACTACACCTGATAGACAAACTATGGATATTCAGAATTGGGTGTATGTAGGGGCTGAATGCTCCACGAGGCACAGTCTTAATATATAATATTAATATATTTGTCTTTATACCAGTGCAGTTGTCTTTTTAGTGGAGGAAGGGGCCCATGAAGGCAAAAATGCCTATGGCCCTTTAAAGTTATAATGTGATCCTTCGTTTGTGATAGACATTTTCTTGAAAATGAATGAATTGAACCTGTCCCTTCTAGGAAAACCACTGTGACAGTATGTTGTCAGTGATAAACTTGAAGTTTCAAGCAGAAATTACAATTTTGGGAAACTCATATCTGCCACCATGAGCTTGACAACTTCCCAATACTTGAAAACCTTCAGATGAGATCAGTGGTGCTATTAATAGATGCGATTTTCTAATATTGTACAATGAAATGTGTTTACATTTGGAAGATCCGTATAAATCAGTGAACTGATATCTCCCAAATGGCCAATATGTGATTTTACTAAATCATGCATGGCTAAAGGACCCAGTCAAAATATAAAATAGGCCAATGGATTTTAATATATTAACTGAGTTTAAAAGTTTATTGATTTTTTTTTCAGGTTTTACATTGCACTTAACCTTTAAGAAACTACTCCTTCTTGCATTTTGGTGTAGTGGGAAAGAAGAACATCTGTAATTGTCTGAAAAGGTAATTGAAATCCTCTATTCTTTTCCATATACATATCTACATAAGCCTGAATTTTATTCGTATATTTCAAACAAAACAACATGTAGTGATTGACTGAATGCAGGAAGCGACAAGAAACCAGCTATCTTCTATTACACCAGACATTAAAGAAGTGTGCAAAACTGTAAAACAATGCCACTCTTCCCACTATTTTTGCTTGAAAATACAATTATTTTCCTAAAATATATTATTTAATATAACTTGTTTACATGTTAACATTTTTTAAAAATTAATAAATATTCACATTTTCTCAGTTTTTATTTCTAATAAAGCAGATATTGACAGATGTAACCTATAAAACGAAAGCTCTTCAGGGTTCTCAATAATTTTTAAGAGGGTCAAGGGAAACCCAAACAGTTCCAGTAATGTTATTGTAGAATAACTACCCGGTAAAATGCTCGTAAAGCACCATTAAGTTTAAAATGCAGGTGGCAATCACTAAAGAGTAGAAACTCTATATGTTTAATATGAAATAGACATAAAGGCTGGAATGGGAGCAGCCTGTTCTAGCAATGAAAGTAGATTGATTTTTATTTTTTGAGCATTTTTATTTTCCATATTTTCAGAGTGAGCATATTTTTTTTTTTTTTTGTAATTGGGAAAAATAAAAACCTTTAAAAGAAGAAGAAGGAATAGCAGCAGCAGTAGCTGGTATACTTCTCTGAGCCAGATTAGGGGCGGGGACAGGTCACTGAAGTGGAAGAACAGGAACCAGCAAGTGCAGGGGGGAAAAGGGAGAGAAGGTGGAGGCTTCTGGAGAAGGGTGAGGTCAAAGCTGCTGCATTTAACAGCTCCAGAGGACGAAGGTCCTAGTGTGTTTTATGAGAATGGCACGCTGTGGTGGGTCATGGAGGTGGGGCCGCCCCAAGATCAGCTCTTGGAGGAGTGTAGACTTTAACTTCACCTGGTGGTCGCTCAAGAACTGAAAGTGCTTGCCCAAGGACCTAGAGAAGGAATGAACCACGAGGTAGGGCATGGGGGGAGGGTCTCTGCACCTTTCCTGACAACCCTTCCCTAGGAAATCCTCATACATCCATAATGCTTTGTTTTGGGACCAGAAGCATCATAAGCATCATAATTTTTCCAGCTTCATCTCCTGTTACTTTCCCCTTCACCCATTCTACTTCACCCATTCACCCATTTGGGAAACTCGTATCTGCTACCATGAGCTTGACAACTTCCCAATACTTGAAAACCTTCAGATGAGATCAGTGGTGCTATTAATAGAAGTGACTTTCTAATTTTGTACAGTGGAATGTGTTTACATTTGGAAGATCCGTATAAATCAGTGAACTGATATTTCGCAAATGACCAATGTATGATTTTACCAAATCATGCATGGCTAAAGGACCCCGTCAAGATATAAAATGGGCCAATGGATTTTAATGTGTTAATTGAATTCAAAAGTTAAGACATAATCATAGTTAGAAACATAGTCAAAAGTTAAGACATAAGTCATAGTCAAGATACTCGCTGTGTCTCGACTATTTTGGACACACTCCTACTCCTAGCCTTTGCACGTGCTATTCCTCATGCTTGGAGCAGTTTTTCCCCAGGCATCCCACAAGGCCTTGGTCCCTCAGTTTCTTCAGGCCTTTGCTTTAAATGTTGCTTGCTTGGAGAGGCCTTTTCTTATAATTGAGCCTCTAATCTCACACTCTTACTTCACACTTCTTATTCCCCTTCTCCGCCTTATTTTTCTCCACTGCATCAAGACCCTCTGACATAACCTCACGTTTGTTCTTCTTTCCCCCACTAGACTGCAAACTCCAGGAGGGTAGATATTTCTGCCTGTTCTCTTGGGTGCTTCATACCCAGCACCCAAATTGATGCATGACACAAAATACGTTCTCAGTACTTAACTGAATTAACGAATACATGAATGGCAAGTATTGGACATGGTTTTGCAAACTTTTAAAGTAACGTGTAAAGCATCCAGGTGAGGTGGAGGTTACTGCTACTGCGATTCCCAAGCAGCCTGAGGACTGGGGGTCTCTAATTACCTTCATAATCCCCAGCAGCGGCACTTTAAACTTCACATCAACCCTAAGGGATGTGTATTACTATCCAAATTTAGTTCACAGCTGGATGGAGAAGTGGCTTCCCGCTCCACACTTTGGAGGGAGGGGAGTACAGGGAAGGCCACTATTTAAGTACCCCGGATGGGACATTAATGCCCTCAGGCGGTAAAGCAATTTAGGAAGACTTGGCGGGCTTTGTGGCGGCCCCTCCTCTTTCTGCCAGTCCGTAGTTTTAAAAAAATGTGTGTGATGATAAAGAATCACTGATTATATTAGTAATTCCCAACTTGGGTCCGAAAGCGAACTTTTGCTGAAGCAAAGTAGGAAACGCTTCCAGGCGCAAGGCAGTTTCCAGACGTCGGGGTGATGGGGGTTAACTGAAGAACCCCAGGGGAGCCGGATGCGCAGTAATTGATCTTGGGGCAGATACCGGCTTGGGGGTGGCCTGTATCTAAAGACAGCGGGGCCTCTGAGGTAGGTGATGGGAGGGTTGGCATTGACTGGGGAGGGAAGAGCGATCGCGATTCCGGGTAACCGCCGTCGTGCCTCCCCACTAGGGTAGTGGGAAGGTTCCTAAGGATGCAGTGGCGGCGACAGTCCCGTGCTCAGCGCCAGGCACACAGCAGGCGCTCACTCGAGACGCAAAGGCTGGGACGCCCTGGACAAGCGCCTCTCGAGGCGATAACTTGGCCCTTCCCAAGGACTGGGCTCTGGGCGCCCCCGGGGTCACGGGTCGGATCTCGCATCCAGGGCGCAGGCTTGTGCTTGGGCGCACAGCGGCTGGCGTCAGTGGGCAGGGCGCCGGTCCGGGGTCAAGGCCGGAGCGCCGGGCGGCGCGGGCGCGGAGGCCGGACGCGCGGGGCAGAGATGGGATGTGACGAGCAGCGCGCTGTGCATTGTGGGAAGCCGGCCGCGAGGACTGGTTCCAGTTCACTCGGCAGCGGCGCCGGGCGGAGGGGGCGAGCGCGGGCCGTGCGGGCGGGAAGCGAAGAGGCGGGCGGGCCAGCGAGGAGCGCAGAGAGAAAAGGCGCGAGCGGCCGGGAGGGCTCAAGCCGAGACACCTTGCAGCTACCGCCGCCGCCGCCGCCGCGTAAGTGCCGCGGGGGCCCCCTTGCCGCACGCCCTGTCCCCGCCGCTCGGGTCCGGCCGCGAGTGCCCGGGAGCGGCCCGGCCTGCGCACACCGGGGTTTCGCTCGGCCGGGGTCGGGCCGCCGTGCTCAGCGCGACCCACGCCGGGTCCTCCCGCGCGCGCACGACGCCCTCCTAGGCCCTGCCGGGCCGCGCGGTATTCCCTTTGGTTTTGTTCGAAAAACAAACCCGGAAACCAACTTCTCTTCGAAACACATCCCCTGCCCGCGCCTGGGCGCTTTTGTGGGAAAAAGGCTGTGCTGGCGCCTCCCTTGGCGACCCTTCCTGGGGCGGGTGCACGGTCCGGGCCCACGGGCCGGGCCCGAGGCCGCAGGAGGCCCCGCTGCGCTGGTTGGATGGCCTGGGCCTGGGCGCCCGGGAGCTGCTGTGCGCGGAGTTGTACTTGGTGAGGCTCCCGTCGGCCCGCGAGTTGCTGGCCAGGGCACAATAAGTCGGGCCCGAGCCCTGGGGGGCCGAGGTGTAGGCGTCTGGCTTTTTATCTGTAGAGAAGGTAGGGCGGGAGCTGCTCACGGGACTGAAGCCGGGCTGGAACGGGGGACGGGGTCGGGGAGGTGGTCCAAGGATGAGCTGGAGAGGGGCCACGGGAACCCCCACTGCTTCTGATGGTCTCGGTATCAGCCTTTTGTTTGCTTTGTGGTAGGAAGGGTTTTGTTTTTTAAGGTAACTCCGGAAGGCTGTAGGTTTCCCTGGGTGGAGAAGGCCAGCAGGAAAGAGCCTCGCTGGGGGTGGGGTGGAATGGAGAGGTGAGTGCGCAGGATGCTGCTGGCAGTGTCACCTGACAACAGGTGTGCGACATGGCGTTCCCCACCCCCACCTCTCCAGGGGCCACAGATCACTCAAGGAGCTGGTCAGTACCTTGCTTGAAAGCTTCTTTTAGACAAGATGTTAGGGGAAATGTTTCTGAGTTTGAAAGTGAGAGACTTCTGTACAAACAACTGGGACAAACCTTGAATTTAACAATTACAATGACTATAAAGTCCTTGTAAGATTTTAATGACTCAGTAAACAGCACATAAGAATAGACAAAGGGAGCACTCCTGCTAGCTTCCCTCTTTTCTTCCACCTTTGTGGTTTGAGGTTTTACGGTTAAAGTGAGGGGGAGTGCTTTGTTTCGAAGCTCCTTGCTCCAGGGAGTCGGGCATTTTTTAACAGTCTTAGGTTTGAGTGGGAGACTCCAGTTGTAAATTATGTGGAATTCACCTACTGCAGGCCAACGTTAGGCTACTAGCCGGCCGTCAGAGGTGTTAACTCTGAATAGACACCTCATGCCTGCAACTGCAATTAATACGCTTTGTACACATTTAACCAAAATTGGGCAGCAGCATCTCGGGCTTGCACAAGAGACTCTCTGATGAGGAGGAGTATGTTTTTAAACTTACTTTTTCTTAAACGCAACAACAAAACTCTTGAAAGACTTCAAATTCTTCCCCCTTCTAGTTTTACAAGGAGAGAGAAATCGCTCCAGTCTGTTCTTTGATTTCGATCTGTTACCATTGTTAATACTGATTCCTGGGTAAGGCATTAAGAGGGGTGTGTAAATGAAAGTTGTTTGAGGTGAGGCCTTTAGAAGGAGGCACAATTTAACTCACATTTTATTAAACTTTGAGAATTGTCTGGAACTTCCCATGTGGCATTCTAATACACAACCATGCCACTGATTTAGTTCTTACCAAATGGGCCAGTGTCAGTGAGTGGTGCATCTCCATCTGCTGTTTCTTCTGGTGCCTGAGAGAGGAGAACTGGAGGAGCGCCTCTCCTTCCTTCCCCCATTGAGAAGCTCAGAGTGCATGTGTTCTGGGACCTGCCTTCAGAGCTAATGCGGCCCCAAGTCACCTAAAGGAGATTTATTTAAAAGCATAAACTGAAAACCTCAAGCTGAAGAACCCAACAAAACTCTGTATGTGGTGTTCATCAGAATTGCAACAGCGTCTGGTTCTTATTTGAGTCTCCCCAAGGATTTATGACAGGCTTTTCAGAGCCCCATTCCCAGAACATGAGCTAGGAAGGGGCAGAGTGAGTGAGGCCCAGATCTGTCTGTGGGTCCTTCCCACATTCTGTAGATTTAGAGGTCCTTTGGACCCTGCCTCAGCGATTACAAATGAACCTGAGTGAGTCAACTCTTCATTCCTAAGAGTTGTGTAGCTTGTTTGCTTGGACCAAACCTGTCAGGTCAGTGTCTCACAGTCTTTCCGTAAATATTTCCTGTGAATTAGCTCCTGTTCAGGCACTGGGGACACAGCCATGATTAAGAAATGCCTAGCCCCTGCCCTGGGGGAGCTGACGTTAGGGAGAAGGCAGGCAAGTGGCCCTTGTGAGGTCAGCGCAGAAGGCCCCAAGTAGCCCCCAGCAGGGACAGTGACCTAGCCAGGAGTGAGCCCTTATCTGACATGGAAAGGTCAAGTAGGAGTTGGCTGGGCAAAGGAGGGCAGGTGGGGACATGTGTTTGAGGCCTGGGGAACCACATGTGTGCATCTTAGAAGAAAAGGACAGAGGTTATGTGGGGAACTGCCAGAGGCTCGGGATGACTAAGTCCTGGTGGGGAGTCAGGTGAGGCTTCAGGGAGAGACAAACAGGACAAATTACAAAGGATCCTGGGCAGACCCACACTGTATCCTAAGAGCAATAAGAACCGCTGAAGGGTTCCGAGCAGGAGAGAGACAGGATCAGGTGTTCTTTTTATTCTTATTGGGAACACGTCTACTCAATAAATACTGAGTGAATTCTACATGCTAAGCCTGATCAGAGTCCTGCCCTCTGAAGCCCACACTTTAACTTTTCTCTAAATGGCCTTATATTAGACTAGTTGGTTATCTTAGAGTTTGGCACAACCTTTAAAAGAGAGAGGAATATGTAGGAAAATTTTTTTGTAAAGTAGGCAGGCAGTGACTTGCTGTTAAAATGTAGCAAGCTGCACAGTTCCTTCAGTGCATCTCTGGGAAGCACATCAAGGAATGGGTTTGTAGAGGTGAAATTTCAACCCCAGACTAGCTTCCCCAAAACTATTTCTTGCCAGTGGTGAATGACACTTGTATTTGTGTTTTGTTTCTTCCTGCCACTGAAAATCTAACACAGGAGTAAGGCAGGTCTGCTGGAACAAAATACATGGCTTACAATTTATTTACTATCTCAGTTGGTCTGTCTCTTCTGTTTGCAATCCCTTAGTTCACTGAGAGTGGACTGCAGGTTCTTTCATCAGCTGGCTCACTTTATGATGTGGTGTTTTATGAATGGAGAGAGATATTTTTCCTGATTGGCTAGAGTACAAGAACAGGTCTCTGATCCAAGCCAATCAGTGTGCAGCTTGTGAACCCCAGCTCTGTGAGTAATGGTTGTGTAGTATATCCACATGCCTCTGGGAACATGACAGCGGGTGACACCGTTAATCATTTGGTGTGATAGGGAAAAGAATGCCGCAAACAGGATTAGTGTCCTGCCCTTCAGAATTAAGTGTCTCAGGTTTGCCTTTGTGATTGGAGTTGATGGGAAGGTGACAAATGCATGTGGATATGCTGGCATTTATACAGCTGCCAGAACAGATGGGGCAGTTCTTCCTCATCAACAGTGATTTGAGCACTGATAGCTCAGGCTCCTCTATTCTCAGGGGCTGAAGATAGGGCTCTTTGACAAGCAGCTCCCCAGCAGTTCTAATCAATATTGCATGGGATCAATATGCATGTATTCGTTGCTTAGATAATAAAAGACTTCATGATTAACTACTCTAGTGGTTTCATGAGTGCCCTGATTGTTTAAGGGTTTCCTGTGCTGAAACTTTAACAGGAGTCAGTCTCTTATAGGTTTGAGGAAGGTAAGTATTTTCTTGCAGTCTAGGGTACTGAGCCAGAGGCAGGAAGAGAAGTCACTGGAACCATAGAACTGTCACAGAGTCATAAGGCCTCTGTGTGATCTGTGCCCAGCTATCAGGGCAACTGGAGTGTTCCTTTCCTGAGAATCCCCAAGGTAGTTCCACACGCTCCCTGAATTTTGAGTGTCTGAGCTCCCATAGGGATTTTGCCAAGTGTATGTACATGAATGGCCCAAGAGAAGGTCCCTGATTGGTGTCCCACAAGCCATAGCTCCAAGTCCTGTGGCCCTTGGAAATACTGCCCTCTTTCTCAAGGGAATCCCATCCCCTGTCAGTGCCAACAAATCAGCTACCATGTAGCCAGCATTTGAGTGTCTACCAGCTGCCAGGCAGAGTGGTGGATGCTTGGAGATACAGTTGTGTGCAGAGCAAATCGGTTCATTTCATCAAAACAGACAGGTACACAGGCAAGGATGATATAGTGAACTGAGTGCTAAGAATGGGATAGCTGGTTTCAGAATTTATGCGTAAATGGGATCTAGAGTGGCTGGCAATCATGATGGAAGGAAGGGCTGGAAATTGCATTTGCCTAGTACAGTACATAACACTGAGAAGAATAATTGAGTATATTAAAGAATAGGGGCAGGCTGAGGGAGATTGTGAGGCAGTTTTGCTGGGCCCTGGGGCTGCAGCTGACATATTCATTGAGGGAACTGAGAGGGAGAGATTCATCCTGGTGGATCTCTGGTTGCTGCAAATAGAGATGGGTTGGAGGTCAGCAAGGCCTGTGCACAAGGTTGGAGTCTGGACATGCAGCTGCCACAAACTAGACTGTGACTGACAGAAGGCATGGGCATGGCAGGAATGCAGAGGAAGGAGCACCTTGATGGATCATCCCCAGAGAAGGCATTGGGACCACTAGGCAGGATTACCCTAGACAAAGGGCTAGAGCAGTGTCCAGACTGAGCATGCTGGATGTGCTGAAGGTGCCAGTGGGAATGAGGGTGGTTTGCAGTGCCGGGAGCAGCAGCCTGTTAGGATGCCTGCTGGGGAGGGATAGGAGGGTGTGGCAGGGCCTCCATGGCACTTTGGTTCCTCGCCCCTACTGCCCCTCCTAGTAGTACACAGCTTATCGTTCTCATGTTCACCTTATTTATGGGGTCTACATAGCCAGCCTTCTAATTAGTCCTGTGCTACAAGAACAGACTGCGTTGTTCTACTTACATCTTGATTGCTGAGGGGCCTGTGGTCAAACTCTTCTCACTCTAGTCTGACTCATCTCTCTGTACAGCTCCTCTATAAAAGTTTGTCTTTGGGTAAGCTTTGAGGTTCTGTAAACAAGGTTAATGTTTATTGTGATTGATTTGTAATTGGAGGAGCTGCAGAAATAAAGACCACAGAGATCCTTCAGGATCAGCCACAGAACCTTCATTTTCTACCCTGATAACAGCCAAAAGGGCAGTCAAGCTAGCATGCAATGATGAATGGACACAGTTGCCTGAGGACCTATCATTGTCTTCAAAGCATGCAGAGCCATCAACATGAGTGAAGCCTCCTGGTTTACTGAAGGAAGGAAGAACACATCTTTGTCAGTTTGACCAGATAGTACAGCTGTCTCCTGTGACCATCTTCACTGCCCTGCAGAGATGCTGAGTGCTTAGGAAGCTGCTTTGTCTATGACGTAGGGCTGTCTATTTCTCAGACCAGGCTGGATTCAGAACATGGGTCAAACAGGATCCAGTAGGTTTTGGCTGGTCACTCATTCTGGCATTAGGGTCGGCGTTCAGACTGGTTTGTTGTGTGACAGAGACTGGTTGTTTCCTCGTTTTTTCTGAGTAAATAGCCAGATTACATTTCCCAACCTCTCTTGCAATTAGCTGTGGCCACGTGACTAAATTCTAGTTGATGGATCATGGTCAGAAGTGATATGCCTCACCTCAAGCCTGGCCCCTTAAAACCCTCATAGGCTATTATCCATGATCTTTTTCTTTCCATGCAACCCTGGGAATCATGCATTGAAGATGTCAGAGTCACAAGATGGGAGGCATAATGAATCACTATATGGAGGAGAAGCACCAGCCAATCACAAAAACCCATTTTGGACTTTTCAGGAGTAGAAATAAGTTGTAGAGACTTATCTGTTACAGCAGCTAGCAGTATCTTCACTGCAAATGTCCAAGATCTGTTCTGCAAGAGGATGGCCTTTCTTTCATCTTACACAGATTGTTGTTTTTGTTAACTACTGAGCACTTGCTCAGTGAGTGAGTATCAGGCCCTTACATGGATGCTTTGGTTCACTTCTATCACCAACCTTTTGGGGCCCTTACTAGCATCATCCCCACTTGTAAGATAAGAAAATAGGTTCAGAAGGGTTAAATCACTTGCCCAAAAACACAGAGCCAGTAAGTGGCAGAGCCATGGTTATAATCAGGTCAGTCTGGCTTTGGACTTGTAGTTATTAATCATAATGTTCAATTGTCTTTGGCCTCATAGTCACTCTCCCCTTCATCATGGGTGCCTGACTGGAGCTTCCCACACCTGCATAGATCTTGGAAGAGCAGGATGGACCTGGCACATGCATGGGTTTATCTGAGACTGCACAACTATGAGGTGATTTTCCAGAGGGTATTTTGAAACCCACCACGTGTTGCTAGATGTCATAAGCCTTCATGGCTTAGTCAGAATTCTTTCATAGCTGTGGCTGCAGCTTGGGGAACTATAGTTAGAAGTGCAGGAAGAACATGGGGAGGGGTAAAGAACAGAATCTCTGCAAGACAACCCCGTTGGTGGGGAAGCTGCTTTATTGGACGGGAGCCTGACTCAAAATGAGAAGTAAAGTTATTCTGCCAGCAGGGTGGCACCAGAGGAGCTGTGATATTTCAGGCCTTTCTTGGGATGAGTTGACTACAGTGCCTCACGTTGAGTGGCTTGCAGTTCAGTCGAGTTGGAGAGGCATGTGCTGGGATATATACCATGGGAACATGGAGCAGTGAGCAATTCTAGGCTGTAATCACATCTACAAAGTCTCCATGGCAGAGGGAGGCTGTGTCAGTTCAGCAAGTTGACAAGAGGACAAAGGCATTCCACACAGAAAAACTGCATGTTGAGAAGCATCCTTAACACAGTGTGACAGGCTTAGGAAGTCAGGGGTGGCCTGAGGCATATGAGCCAGGGCAGGGGTGGCGTAGAGCAGTGCCGTGGAAGTGGCTGAAGGATGCTGTTTGTGGCTAGCCTAGGAGCTCAGGCCAATGGGGAATCATCAGAGTAGGCAGAGCTGCCTCTTGTGTCCGTGGTTAAAGACTGGTGCAGTGAGAATAGGTTAGAAGCAGAGCTGCCTCTGGTGTCCGTGGATAAAGACTGTTGCAGTGAGAATAGGTTAGAAGCAGAGCTGCCGCTGGTGTCTGTGGATAAAGACCGGTACAGTGAGAACAGGTTAGAAGCAAAGCTGCCTCTGGTGTCCATAGATAAAGACTGGTGCAGTGAGAACAGGTTAGAAGCAGAGCTGCCTCTGGTGTCCATAGATAAAGACTGGTGCAGTGAGAACAGGTTAGAAGCAGAGCTGCCTCTGGTGTCCGTGGATAAAGACCGGTGCAGTGAGAACAGGTTAGAAGCAGAGCTGCCTCTGGTGTCCGTGGATAAAGACCGGTGCAGTGAGAACAGGTCAGAAGCAGAGCTGCCGCTGGTGTCCGTGGATAAAGACCGGTGCAGTGAGAACAGGTCGGAAGCAGAGCTGCCGCTGGTGTCTGTGGATAAAGACCGGTGCAGTGAGAACAGGTTAGAAGCAGAGCTGCCGCTGGTATCCGAGGATAAAGACCGGTGCAGTGAGAACAGGTCAGAAGCAGAGCTGCCTCTGGTGTCCATGGATAAAGACCAGTGCAGTGAGAACAGGTCAGAAGCAGAGCTGCTGCTGGTGTCCGTGGATAAAGACCGGTACAGTGAGAACAGGTCGGAAGCAGAGCTGCCTCTGTTGTCCACGGATAAAGACCGGTGCAGTGAGAACAGGTCAGAAGCAGAGCTGCCT